>ML789486.1:267380-278831 GCA_009831015.1 Picea engelmannii | reverse complement strand
GATGATGTTGGTACATATTGATGAGTCATAGTTGATGAGTAGTTGACATATAATTGATACATACTTGGTACATGGTTGGATGCACTTGTTTATGGTACATGTTGATTACAGATTGGTGCATGGTTGATGCACTTGTTTATGGTACAGGTTGATTACAGGTTGGTGCATGGTTGATGCACTTGTTTATAGTACATGTTGATTACAGGTTGGTGCATGGTTGATGCACTTGTTTGTGGTATAGGTTGATTACAGTTTGAGGTACAGGTTGATGCATGGTTCAGATTTATTGGTACAAGTTTATAGTAGTATATCTCATAGTGATAGTGTGACAGTGGTTCCATCATTCTACTTCTACTTCAGGGTGGCAGGACGGGGCAAGGACAGGTGGTTGTAGCCACCTTCTAGTTGTAACTGGAGAACATTAGGGGTTGTAGCCTCCTTCTGGTTGTAGCCAGAGATTTGGGGAGTTGGAGCTTCCCTTAGGTTGTAGCCTGAGAAACTAGGGGGGTTGGAGCCTCCTTCCAGTTGCAGCTGGAAAACAAAGGAAGTTGGTGCTTCCAATGAATGTAATTCTTCAAGACATAAGAAAAAGCATTCTGTGGTTTTCTCCCGATTTGGGTTTCCACGTAAAACACTGGTGTACTGTGTATGTGTGTGATTGTTTATTTATTACTGCTCATAATTGTCTAATAATTCTACATTGATATAACATTTCAAGAAAAATGATTATAATTACGTTATTACTGATTCACCCCCCCTCTCAGTAATCCAACAACACCAAGCTCCGTAGCTTGCAACCTAACCCTCAATTACACTCCATCTGACTCATCATCATTATATCTCCTCAGATCATACAACAAAACTGATTACTTAAAAAATCAGAATGGTTCTAAAAAAGATACTCTAAGCATGTTCAAAAGATTGATCATTTCTCCTATCCTCATACAACCTATATTTACACTTAAAAATTGGGTAAAAACCCTTAAATTATAATAAAAAAACCTAATTCTAAGTGGACTCAACTTGTCCATGTTCTAACTACCTTCACAGACTAATCCACAATTCCATTGTGCTGATTTTACATTGTTCCCTCCGCATGCTACTTCCTTGATCCATTCTTCCTTGTTTCCTACGTTGTATCTTGAACCTCACCCAAAATAACCTTCTCCAACAGATCTTCCTTCAGTTCTTCGTTATCCGTATGTAATTTGGATAATTCAATGTTTTTTTCTTCCAAAGTTCTTATTTTAATCCTCAATTCATCTTTAATTTAATGCACATCTTGTGCTTTTACATATGTTATGAAACTCTTTGAGAATGTATTTACAAACTCCTGTCATATTGAACATATTTGGATTCTTTTATCAATACTATCCACTATTCCTAAGATTCACCTTGAAAATAAGTACTTGTAGTGGACTTCTATACCTTTTCTTTGACTCAAACCATTCTTTAACATTCATTCTTCAGAAAATAGCATGCACGTTATAAATTAACCTTAAAAATTCATATATTCATTCATTCAACGTAAAAGAAGATCAAATAAATAAATAAGAGAAACACACATAGAGACACCATATTTTACCGTGGTTCACTCCCCCTTGGGCTATGCCCAAATTTTTTCTTTTCTTATTTATTATTCTTCATCAAAAGATATGCGTTGTGCGCATTACATCAAAAGTTTATCATACTATGTGAGGCTGAGCAATGTCACACCAAGTTCCATAGTTTGCGACCCGACCCTCAATTACACTCCATTTGACTCATCATCACTCGATCTCCTTAGATCATACAACAAAACTAATTACTTCAAAACTATGAATGGCTCTCAAAAAGATACTCTAAGCATGTTCAAAATATTGATCATTTCTCCTATCCTCATACAACCTATATTTATACTTCAAAAGTGGGTTAAAACCCTTACATTATAACCCAAAACCCTAATTCTAAGTGGACTCAACTTTTCCACATTCTAACTGCATTCATGCACTAATCCACAATTACATCGCATTGATTTTCCTTTGTTCCCGCTGCACACTACTTTCTTGGTCCATTCTACCTTGTTTGTTGTGTTGTATCTCGAACCTTACCCAGAAAAACCTACTCCAATAGGCCCCCAACACTTACCTGTGTCTTTTCCCAAGCCCCTCAGGAAGTGTGTGCATCCTGCAATGATTTCGCTAATGCCTAGAACTTCTTTGTCAGTTCATCGACTTGTGTCTTCTCCTACACACTCTTTTCTATCAGGGTCTCCACCACTTGTATTATTATGTGATCCTTCAACACTTATATACTTTTTGAGTGCGCCTGCTCTAGTCTTCCTTTCTCTATTTCCAACTCTGCTATCATTTTCTCTACTTGTTCCTGTAATGGCTCCAATTAAGCATGTCTTGTATGTTTTTCTCCTTGGATTGTCTTCAAATATTCTTGCATATTTTTCATTTCCTGCGCACCCTTCATTCCCTTTGATATAAGAATTTCCTTCTACCTTTGCTTTAAATCTTGAACTACATTGTTTACTTTTGCTTCCCTCTTATCCAACTGTTGGATCCCTTCATCTTCTTCTAGGGTCATCCATATACACATTGTATTTTCATAGAGTTGTGCTACTTCTTTCACCTCCCGCGTGATGATATCTGTGTGTTTTGTTTCTTGCTGCTCCCTCTCTAATATGACCTATGGATGGGTAGTTGTTGTTAGCTTCTCATCCAATTCTATTACCTACTTCTTATAAATATCCATCATCCACGCTATCCTTTGGGTATTTTCTTCTGTGCTGAGCTCTTCTGCTAGTGCACTATCTATAATAGTTTGAGATACTTCCTCAAGTCTTTGTTATAGATTGTCTATGTGTTGTTTTTCTTCATCTCACTCAATTTGCACTTATTTGAGAGCTATCTCTAATACCTCCTTCTCTTCCTTGGTTGTCTCCAAGTTTGTTTCCTCTGTCCTAGCCCTTGATTGTACTTCTTGTGCAATGCTCATCTGCAACTTATACAATGCTTTGGTTGGAATCTTGGATAGAGACAAGTACAACTATTCTATGTCCTTTAGTTGCTTCTGCGTTGTTCCCTGATCAATTTGTAGCATCTCCCGAGTGATCTTGAAAATATTACTACCCATTACCATTGTTTTTATTGTCCCTTTTTATTTTGGAGTATGCTCCTGCTATGCTGAGTCTTTCTGCTATTATGTTCCTTTCTAATGCACAAAATTAATCTGGAGGCTTCCCAAAGTCTCCTTAACCTCCATCAAAATTTTCATAATTCCTTCACTTTGTGACTCTGAGATGTAGATTGCCTTTTCTCCTTAGTATTTCACCTTATCTTCTACTAACTTTGTGTCATCTTCAGTGATTGTGAGCTCATGGGCCTTCTTTTGTGCCTTCACCTTCTTCCTATGTTATCCTATATGCATTGTTGATTTCCTCTTTGTTTGTGTTTATGTTTTCATAGGTTTCTTTACCTTTGGTGGTTTTCCAATCCTTGTCTCTTGGGTTGGGATGTTATCTTTCTTCTGCACTCCCCTGTTTGTTATTTATGTGTTCTCAATTCCTAGCACTGAGGCCCTTGGTACTGTTTACTTATTCATTGGCTTCTTGAATATCGTCTCGCTTTCTGTGCACTGTGAGGATTTTTAGGTATCGATTGTTGGGCTACTGGATTTTTGCACCGTGCCAACTTATGCTTGTTGTTTTCCCTTTGCTCCTTTATTTCCATCCACTAGTACCTTCCATTGATCTGGCCATTTTGCTATTACCCATTGGAATTCTTCCGTTGTGATGCAATACTCCATCTTTAACCATGTATTCTTAGGGTATCTTCTGGCTTGTATCCATATATTATGCCTTGATTCCTTGTGATGCATACTTTATTCTTAGGGTTTGCCTAAACTCCTGGTCTATGGATCTTCAATTTCTTTGAGTCAAAATGGCTCCTTCGGTTTCCCGCTGGATCCTTCAACTTATATATAACCACATGTCATTTTAAGAAGTTACACCTATGTGAACAAGTGCTAGGCATGAACCTCCACTCCACGTGACCACTGGTGTGACCACAACCTCAACTCCAATAGGCACATTGTGTTTCGTGATGTCAGTACTTTTGTTTCAATGCACCCCGACTTCTCCGATTCTAAAAAACCAGGAAAGGGCTAATGATCCTCTAGCTCCTTACTAAAATCTTCACTGATATGAAATTCACCCACGACCTGGGGCCCAACCTTCGAGTGCGTCAGGATTTCATGACTCATGAGTCCATGATATGGAATTCCTCTGTTCTCTCAAAGTCCGAACTTGTAAATTCAGATTAACGACCCTAAACCTCCCACAATCCGATGGTTTAGATCCTTTTATGTTTTATCGGGGTTTCGCAACATGTGGTTCCCGAAATCGATCTCCTCCACACTCTTGACCTCTGAAATGCATAACTCAAATCACTGATCAAGGAATATCATCCCTTTATATCTATGGCTGCTATCCCTCTTGAGCTTGTGATGTTAAAGGACTCTCGGCCTTAACCTTTCCATTGATTTGCTAGATCTAACGGCTCACGAAATTTTGGTATTTCTTCCTCCGAGAAATTCAATTGTTAGTTCTGACTTTCAATGACTCCCAGCCAAAGCACTCAATGTCTTCTTCTCATGAAGTTAACTTCTACAAGGAGACTTCAACCCTCGTCCTTCCTTCGAACTATTCTAAATCTCTACCCTTCCTGAGCTTGATTTCTACTACAAAATCAAGGGTTCTAAGGAATTATTGCATGCACTCCTTGCGACATTCACAATAACCTCTGTCTATTTGGCAACTTCAAATCTGCGCACTCCTTGCGACATAATTCTTCAACCAATCACTTGGGTTGAAAAAGTCTAAGACTTCAACCTAGTATACGCACACCTTGCACGACTCTGTGCTCTACTTGCACTCTATTGGTATAAGAACAACTCTATCTCTCCTGAGATTTTCTGAGGTAAAACTCAGAAACTCGTCAACGCACTCCTTGCGGACCTTCACTGCACTCCTTGCAGGAATTCTCAGGACGAGTAGAAATTGAAACTTATACTTCTCCTTACCATAGACTTCATAAATTCAACATGAAATCATGAGCATACATATCATTGAAACAAATTCATAACAAATTATATAAGAAAACTGTAAACATACCATTCAATATATGCAAACAGTAACCATGACAACACCATGAAATTGGATTTAAAGCCTTCTTTATATTAATTCAAGTGCTTTTGTACATGATTTCTATAGCCACAACTATCTACTCATACAACTTCTACAATCTATCTTCTTCTCTGTTCTCCTATGCTCCTCTTGCTTCTTAGCTCCTACTCCTACAATGAGAATAATAATACAACATAATACATACGAGGGAGATTTCTAGAGTTTTCCCTCCTACACTCTAAGCTATATTATCGAAATTAAAGACTACAACTACTTCACATTTAATACAATAAATGCCTTCAACCAACAGATAAGAGCTACGCTCAAGATCTGCGTTACAATCCCCAAAACATTAAAGAATAATTACAACTCTCTGGATATTACATTAATGTTCTTCTTTTGAAATTTAAATGTCTTCAAAATGCGTGCTGGTGCATATCTAGATGTCCTCCTCTTGTGCTTGCTTGCGATTCTCCTGCATCATACTCTTCTGGATGAAAAATTAATGGACTTCTGTTCATGATTTCTTACACCGTCTATCCATGTTTTTGGATACCTGATTCACTTTCCCAACTGGCATCCTCGATCAGGTTTCCTTTCCACTTTACTAGATATTCAAAGTATGTCTTTCTCCAGGTCTTCTTACCAACCCTCTGATCAATGATATTTTCCATCTGTGGCCTTTCAGTTACATACATTTGTTTGACCCACTAAACTTCTTTTTGATTCTCCTCTCCTCCTGCTTCATTTTCTTTGTAAGGGTACACATATGTTATGTTGAATATGGGCGATATTCCCACACCATATGAAAATTCTATCTTATAAGAATTTGCCTCAAATTTCCGTAAAATCTAAAACAACCCTATCTTTTTCATATTTAGTTTATTATATGTTCCCCTTGGGATCCTTTCCTTTCTTAGGTGAGCTAAAACCAAATCTCCCACTTTGAATTGAAGCTCTCTTCTGTGCTAATCTGCTCTGTGCTTATATTCCTGGTTGGAACTTTACAACCGCTCTTTAATCTTACCATGGAGCTCTTGCATCTCTGTTGCAAAATCTTCCACTCCAACACTTCTGAACTTGATATTCTCTAAGTCTCTCAACTCAGATAGTCCTCTTGGCTACATTCCATACATTATCTGGAATGGACTTTGTCTTGTGCTTCTATTAGGTGAATCATTATATTCAAATTATTCTTGCAACAGAATCTGATCCCATTGACTATGATGTTTTTCTACTAAACTCTTCAACAAGTCTCCTAAACTTCGATTTACTACCTCAGTCTATCCATGCATATGAGGGTGATATGATGAGATCAAATATAAATTGGTCCCCATCTTTTTCCATAGGGTCCTCCAGAAATGACCAACAAATTTGGTATCTCTGTCTGAAACAATACTCTTGGGTAAACCATGAAATCAGACAACTTCTTTGAAAAACATAATTGCAATGTGTGTTGCATCATTGGATTTATGACATGGAATAAAATGTGCCATTTTTGAGAATCTGTCGACTACCACGAATATGGAATCACAACCTCTCTGTGTCCTCGATAGTCCTAACAAAACATTCATGCTTACCGCGTCCCACTGCCTCTCTAGTATTGGAAATGGTTGATACAACCCTGTGTTTTGTCTTTTCCCCTTTGTGTGATAGAAAATTATACATTTCTTGACAAAATTCCTCACATTTGTCCTCATCCCTAGCCAATAATACAAATTGTTTAGTTTCACAAATGTTTTGTCATGGCTGAAATGTCTAGCCAATCCTCCACTATGTTTTTCCTTTAAAAGGTTTTCTCTCATCGAACTCCTTGGGATACACAATTGATTTCCTTTGAATAATAGTCCATCCTGAATCATATATTTGATCCATTGGATCCTATCCCTTAAAACAAGATTCTTACATGCTTCATAAGGATCCTTGAAATATGAATCATCCCTGAACATTTCCTTAAGGCTATCAAAACCTAAGGTCTTCACACGAAACTCCTATAGAATTAGACATTTCATGCTCAATGCATCAAGAACCTTGTTAGCATTCCCAGAAATGTGATTTATAAGAAAAGTAAATTTTTGAATAAATTCAACCCATTTTGCATGTTTCTGGTTCAATTTCTTCTGTTTGGTTATAAATTGTAAAGCATGATTGTCGCTATACAAAACAAACTCTTTCGGAACCAGATAGTGCCTCCATTTATTTAGTGCCTGTATGAATGCATAAAACTCTTTATCATACATGGAATAGTTCCTTTTGGCATCATTCAGTTTCTCACTAAAGTATGCAACTAGTCTATTGTCTTGACTTAATGCTGCTCCAATCGCAAACCCACTTGTCTCACATCTCACTTGAAATGTCTTACCAAAATCTGGCAGAACCAAAACTGGTTGTTCAGTTATCTTCTCTTTCAACAACTTGAAACTTTACTCCGCTTCCTCTTTCCAATGAAAATATTTATGTCTTTTCTTGACTGTGTCGATCATTGGTGCATAAATTCCACTACAATTTTTGATGAACTTCCTGTAAAAACTAGCTAATCCATGGAAGCTTCTGACTTCAAAGATATTTCTTGGTGATGACCATTCTTTGATTGCTTTTATCTTCTCAGGATCCATCTTCAACTCATTTGAAGAGATCAAAAAACCCAAATAAATGAGTTATGTTTGCATGAAAGACGACTTCTTCAGATTTATCAACAACCTCTCTTGCTACAACCTCCTCATCATTAGAGTTAAATGTCTCAAATTCTCTTCCTCAGTCTTACTGAGGATCAGTATATCATCAAGGTATACATTTACAAACTTCCCAATGAAATCTTTTAAGACTTCGTTCATTAATCTCATAAAATTACTTGATGCATTCGTCAACCCAAACAACATGACAATCCATTCATACAACCCTTCATTCATCTTGAATGTTGTTTTCCATTCATCACCTTTCCTCATCCTAATCTGATGATATCCGCTTTTCAAATCAATTTTTGAAAAAACTTTTCCCCACTCAAGCAATTCATCAAGTCATCCATCCTAGATAAAGGAAATCTATACCTAATGGTGATTGTTTTTAGAACCCTCGAGTCTGTACACATTCTCCATCCACCATCCTTCTTTGGGATTAACACTGTTGGTACAGCGCATGGACTTTATCTTTCTCTAATCAACCCTTTGTCCATCAAATATTGTAATTTCTTCTTGACCTCTTCATTCTCCTATGGCATTAATATGTACACTACATTGTTTGGTAAATCGTCCACCACTATATTGGTGAAATTCTCCAGCAATTCCTGAATTTCCTCAGGTAGATCATCTATTGAGGTATTGGTCAATACGACTCTAGGTTTTCCCACCACAACAAACTGCATGTCTTGATCTTTCTTGAATTCATCCAGAAGTTCCTTCCCACTTATGAGAAGTATAATATTGCTTGTTTCTTCTTTCACCTTCTTATCTTCAATTTGCAACATCATATGCATCCTACCATTCTTCTCCAAGGTGTATGTGTTCTTTCTTCCATCATGAAAAACATTTCTATTATATTTCCATAGTCTCCCCAACAAAATATGACAGACAACCATGGGAATAACATCACATAAGATCTCATCTCGGTATCCCCCTATCTTAAATTCAACTAAACATTGTTTAGTGACAATTACATGATTTCTTTTTTTCAACCACGAAACCTTATATGGGCTCATATGTGCAACTATCTCCAATTCCAGCTTCTCCACCATCTCTGTGGATACTAGATTATTTGGAATCATATTGTACTTGAACATTTATGTGGGGTAAAAGGAGGTTCCCCCCTAGAAGAGGTTTATTATTTAAAATTGTCTCTTTTTCAATGTGTTGAGTACTTATTCTGAGGTTTTTCTATGCTATATTGATATTTGGTTCTTAACATATGGTATCAGAGCTCAAGGTCTTGGGGTTTCACTGCTACATCCGAGACACCTTGGAATTTTTAATATAACTTTTTTTTCTACAACATTTCAGAAGGAACAACTTGGATGATATTTAGTAGAATGATTAAGGTACGTTGGGTTAAAATTTCAGCTCCTGAGGCCTTATACTTTCGGAGATACAACCTGTGCAAGATAGGTTTTTGGAATCATCCTGAACCAAGCCATTGCGGAATTTTCTTTATAAAAGGTTTTATGTAACTTTTGAAACCATAAAATCTGGAGGCTATTCAGATAAATTAGTAAGGTATCTATTGTAAAACGTTTATCTTCTGGGCCATCTTACATTTGTAGATACACCATGTGGAAGATAGGGTATCTGACTAGTCCTATTGACTAGTCTCAAGAAGGTGTTCCAAGTAAAACAATCATAAATTCTTCCTAGAGTATCCAAATTGAGTGGGAATGGTTTCATTGGATAGTGTACAATCTGCAGTATTTTTGGTACAGGTTTCATAATTTCATATCAATTATTTTGTGCGGAGCACGCTATAAAAGTGAGATCTCCTGGAAAGGAAAAAAATCAGCAAGTTGTGGGGAAGTTACCGTAAATTCCACTTGGCACATCCAATTTTGATCAGACTTGTGGCATTTTAGAGAAGAAATATCAAAGAACTACATAGAAGAGAGTTTCATACCCAGAAGGGCCAAAACTTGGGAGATACAACAAAAGAAATATTGTCTAGCAGAACCACCTCAAAATCAAGCATCATAAGTGATACTTGGCCAACATGCCACCCAAAAAGGGAACCTCTACACCAAATAAGCCTCCAGAAAATCCTACTTGGACTCTTGATGAAGGTGAAGAAATGTGTAGGGACATAAATGATTTACAGAAGAAGATAGTAACAAAATATGAATTACAAGATATGGAATCTAAGTTGGAGGGAAAGATGGATGGTTTAAAAGAGGAGATCATGGAAGTATTGAAAAATTTCATAACAGAGAAGACACCTGAAAGTGAAAATGCATCCCATGAAATTCATGATGAGGACACAAGGAAGGCGAATCAAGAATGGAGAAACTCCAACTTTGGGTTGAAGACCAACCACGTTCCTAAGATCGATATGAGGAAGTTTGATGGAAAGGACCTAATCAAATGGATACTTCAGATGGAGCAATTCTTTGATCTACATAATGTGCCACATACACAAAAGGTACAAATTGGTTCTTTATATTTAGAACCCAATCAATTTGTATGGTATTGATGGCTTTGTTCTTGCAAATCACTCATCACTTGGACAATTTTCATGGAAGAAATGATAGCACACTATGAGGATACAAGAAACAATACCTTCTTTAGCCAATTGATAAATCTCTAGCAAAAGGGTTCAGTTACCGAGAACATTGAGAACTTCCAAAGATTGAATATAAAGGTAACAGATTTTCTAGATGAGCACTTGATTGATGTATTCATAGGAAATTTAAATGATAACATTCAACATGAGGTTTTCCTTTGGGAACCCAAATCATTGGAGAATGCATTTAAAGTGGCAAGAAATGTTGAAAGTAAAAATATGGCTATGGCTACTAGAACGACCAATCCTAACATCTGTAGAGAGAACAATGATCCTTCTTCTAAAACACCTCAACCTACAAGGTTGACACCTCAACAATTGGAGGAAAGAAAAGAAAAAGGTTTATGCTTTAATTGTGACAACAAGTACAGTGAGGGACATAAGTGTGGTGAGAAGAAATTATTCTACATAGATTGTGAAGAGGAATAAGAAGAAGAAGAAGAACCATCTCAAGATGAAAATGTAGAAGCAATTTTGTCTGAAGAGTTGACTCCCATGATATCGTGTAATGCATTGGCTAGAATTAGCACTCCTCAAACCCTCAAGATCGAAGGATACATAAAAAAGAAAAAGGTAATAGTCCTAATTGATTTTGGTAGTACTCATAATTTCATTCACTATAAATTAGCCAAAGCTCTCAATTGATTTGTATATCCAGCGCCAGAGTTTCAAGTAATGATTGTAGATGGAGGAACTATCAATTGCTTAGGAAAATGCAATAAGATCAATCTTACTATGGGGGAATATGTAATGAATATTCCAATGATTTCTATACCCATGGGTGGTGTGGATGTTGTACTAGGAATCCAATGGTTATAATCATTAGGAACAATGGATTTTAATTTTCAAGAACTTTTTATTAAATTTTCATTATAAGGAAAAGAAATTGAGTTAAGAGGCATCACAGGGAAACCTGGTAAGGTGATAATCTCTAATGGCATGAAAAAATTATTGAAAAAGGGGCATCAAGGTGTTATTGCACAACTATGCTCACTAGATGTTCAAACATCTAAGCCATCTAT
>ML789486.1:252208-265799 GCA_009831015.1 Picea engelmannii | reverse complement strand
TTTTGAAAACCTACCATAGAGTCAAGAAGGATTTTTTTTGGGATGGCCTTAAAACTAATGTTCAAAGGTTTGTGGAAGAATGTTTGGTTTGCCAACAAAATAAGGTGGAAACAATTAAGACCCCAAGTCTTTTACAACCATTAGCCATCCCAAGTCAGCACTGGGAGGAGGTTTCCATGGATTTTATCACAAGGTTACCGAAGTCTGAAGGAAAGAGTGTCATCATGGTGATTGTTGATAGATTGACCAAGTATGCACACTTTGTGCACTCTCTCATCCCTTCAAAGCTAGTATAGTTACCACCGCATTCATGGAGACAGTTCAAAAGATACATGGCAACCTAAAGATTATTGTAAGTAACAGAGATCCCATATTCATTGGACATTTTTGGATAGAATTATTTTCTTGTTTGGGTACTCAATTGGCTCATAGCTCATCCTATCATCCTCAATTTGATGGAAAAACCAAGATAGTGAACAAATTTCTAGAAGGATACCTTCGTTGCTTTGTCTCTGATAAACAAACATAATGGTTCAAATGGTTACCCTTGGTAGAATGGTGGTATAACACTTCCTTTCATACTGTAACAAAAATGACACCATTTATGGTACTCTATAGATACCACCCTCCTTCCATCACTTCTTCTCTAAAAGAAAAATCTAAGGTTAAAGCAGTGGAAGATCACATCCATAATCAACAACAAGTTCTCCAAATCTTAAAGGACAACCTAACCATGGTACATAATCGCATGAAACAACAAGCAGATCAACATCATAGTGAAAGAAGTTTTGAAGTAGGGGATTGGGTGTTTTTAAGACTACAACCATACAAATAGATGTCCCTCAAGAAATCCAAGAAGGATAATAAATTATCACCAAAGTACTATGGCCCTTATAAGGTGTTGCAAAAGATTGGTACTATGGCATACAAATTGGAGTTGCCTGCATCTCCACGAGTACACCCAGTTTTCCACATTTCATGCTTAAATAAGGTTATAGGCAACAAGATCCCAGTTCAAACTATATTTCCATAACTTGACAAGGAAGGAAAAATCATATTGGAGCCTGAAGCCATCACTGACACAAGAATTTGCCAGCTGAGGAATAGATCCATTTCAGAGTATCTCATTAAATGGAGGAAACTACCAGCTGAAGATTCCACTTGGGAAGATGAGTATTTTATACATAAGCATCTAGAGTTACTCAAGCATTGCAGACAACACTTGTCTCAAGGAGAGGGGCATGTTAAGCCCTAATATTGGCTCATTACCCCTTAATTGGGGCATATTACATTAGTAATGTTATTTTATTTAAGTTGGCTTTATTCCATTAGTTGTAATTATACCTTTTAGTCTCCTATATATACCAAGGAGACATTTTCATCTGGAATCATCTTGTACTTGAACATTTGTCTGGGGTAAAAGGAGGTTTCCCCCCCGAAGAGGCTTATTATTTGAAATTGTCTCTTTTTTAAGGCATTGAGTACTTATTATGAGGTTTTTCTATTCTATATTGATATTTGGTTCTTATCAAGCTTCTCCACTATCTCTATGGATACTAGATTATATGTGCTTCCACTATCCACTATCACCTTGCATACCCTATCCTTGGTCTTGCAAGCAGTTCTAAACAAACCATTCCTCTGGACTGGATTCTCCATTTCCTTCTCTGGCTTCAAGATATTTTTTCTTAGCATTAGGGATCTTTTGCCTTCTACATCTTCTACCTCAACATTTCTCCTTTGAGCTTATGAAATGTGAGCTTCTCCTCCTCCACCTCTTTTTCTATCAAGACATTCCCAAGACTTGTGTCTGATCTTTCCATAGACGAAACACTTTACTTCACCTCCTCCACCTCTTCCTCTTGCTCTTGCATGAGGAAAAGTGTTCTTGTCGGCATATTGTCTCTCTTGTGAACTTCCTCCCCTTTTTGGGTGATTATGAGGCTTATTTTCTTCATCCTTGGGATTTTATACTCTGTCCTAGGAAATTTATTTGCCTCTACTCTGACTTCTACCTCTACCCCTTTGACCTTTCTTTCGGGCCAATTTTTCTTCTACCTTCCGAGCGACCTGATAAGCATCTTCTACATTTCTGATCATCATCATGCTCATCTCAACCTGAATTTCATATCTCAGGCCATTCATATATCTGGAAACCTTTTCATCATCACTTTCTCTATGATCTTCTCTAATGTTGATCCCGTAAAAATCCTGAGTGTACTCCTTTACTTTCATCCCTTTCTGTCTTAAATTCTGCATCCTTCGAAACATATTAATTTAGTAATCCCTAGGTATAAATTTGGATTTCATATTTACTACCATCCTATCCCAGCTTTTGATTCTTTATTTTTCCTTGCAACACCTTTCAACTTACAACTCATCCCACCACAGTGTTGCATGTCCTTTCAGTCTAGTGACAACATGTTTTAATTTCTTGTCCTCTTCGATATCTTCATAATCGAAGTATTTATCCAGAGCTCTAAACCAATGTAGCAACTCTTCAATGTCTAAGTTTCCTTCATACATCAGAATATCCATTTTTTCTCTAACACCTATTCTTAAAAAAACTTTGAATAGAAGTTCCTTTGCAACATCTTCGACTACAACTTCTTCTTCAGTTCCTTCTTCATGTTCAATTTCAGCCTCACTGATGTCTCCAGCATCAGGTGTTCACCTCTGTGTTGTTTCCATAACATCCAATCGAGCATGAAGTTCTCTCATATCCCTTTCCATGACTGGATCAGGTAAAATTATTTGTTGACGTCTTCTTGGCGGCATTGTGTCAATCTGTTCACACTGAATTCAATAACAACTTGCCTCCTATATTCCCTCTACAGAAAACAATGATTCTTAGCTAAGCTCTGATACCACCTGATGCAACACCCCTACCTTGACAGTGTCTTCCTGACCTCCCAGTATATGGATCTTAAATTCCTTTGAGCCGAAATGGCTCCTTCATGTTCCTGCTGGAGCCTTCAACACATATATAACAACAGGTCCTTTTTAGAAGTTACACCTGTGTGACCAAGTGCTAGGTGTGAAACTCCACTCTATGTGACCACCAACGTGAAGACAGAATTAAATCCAATAGGTGTGTTGTGTCTCACTATGTTCAGACTTTCATTGCAATGCACCCTGACTTCTCTGATTCCAAAAAACTAGGAAAGGGATAAAGATCCTCTAGCTCCTTCCTCAACGCTTCACTGATATGACCTTCACCCGCGACTTGTGGCCCAATCTTCGAGTGCATTGAGATTTCGCAACTCGTGAGTCCACGATATGGCTTTTCTCTATTCTCCTGAAGTTTGAACTTGCAACTTCATATGAATGTCCCTGAACCTCCCACAATCCAACGGTTCAGATACTTTTATCTTTTATCAGGGTTTCGTGACTTGGGATTCCCAAAATATGTCTCCTCCACACTCTTGACCTTTGAAATGCTAAACTCAAATCACTAATCAACGACTCTCATCCCTTTATATCTACAACTGATATCCCTCTTGAACTTGGGATGTTAAAGGACTCTTGGTCTTAACCTCTCCACTGATTTTCTAGATCTAATGACTCACAGAATTTCAATATTTCTCCCTCCGAGAAATTCAACCATCCATTCCGACTTTCAATGAATCCCATCCAAATAACTTGATGTCTTGTTCTCCTAAACTTAAATTCTACGAGGCGACTTCAATCCCCGTCCTTCCTTCAAACTATTCTAAATCTCTACCCTTCCCGAGCTTGATTTTTCCTCCAAACTCAAGGGTTCTAAGTAATTCTTGCATGCACTCCTTGCAACATTCAAAATAACCTCTGGCTATTTGGAAACTTCAACTCTATGCACTCCTTGTGATAGAATTCTTCAATGAATCACTTGGGTTGGAAAAGTCTAAGGCTTCAAACTGGCCTATGAAAACCTTGCATGGCTCTGTGCTCTACTTGCACTCTGTTGGTATAAGAACAACTCTATCTCTCCTGATATTTTCTGAGTTAAAAATTGGAAACTCGTCAACGTACTCCTTGCAGACCTTCACTGCACTCCTTGCAGGAATTCTCAGGATGAGTAGAAATTGAAACTTATACTTCTCCTTCCCACAAACTTCATACATTCAAAATGAAATCACGATCATACATAGCATTGAAACAAATGCATAACAAAGTATATAAGTAAACAGTAAACATACCATTTAATAGATGCAAAGAATAACCATGAGAATGGATTTAAGGCCTTCTTTATATTAATTCAAGTGCTTCTGTACATGATTTCTATAGCCACAACTATCTGCTCATACAACTTCTACAATCTATCTTCTTCTCTGTTCTCCTATGCTCTTCTTTCTTCTTAGCTTCTACTCCTGCAATGAGAATAATAATACAACACAATACATACAAGGGAGCTTTCTAGAGTTTTCCCTCCTACACTCTAAGCTATCTTATCGAAATTAAAAACTACAACTACTTTACATTGAATACAATAAATTCCTTCAACCGACAGAAAGAGCTATGCTCAATATCTGCATTACAATCCCCAAAACATTAAAGAACAATTACATCTCTTAGGATATTACATTAATGTTCTTCTTTTAAAATTTAAATGTCTTAAAAATGCGCGTTGGTGCATATACAATTTTCCTCCGCTTGCGATTGCTTGTGATGCTCCTGCATCACCTTGAAGTTCACTATCCCTTCATTCTCCTTCACCACTTCAGGTGAAATCCTCCATGTATTTTTAATTTTCTCCTGGATCTCCTGTATGTACATGCCAAACATGCTTGCATTTAATTTCCTTTGCTTCAAATCTGAATTATGTCGCATGGTTATATATCTTATTGCGTCACATTTTCCTCTCCTATCATAGAAGGATGAGTATTTTGTTTTTTACCATGCCTCCAAGGCTATCAAAATCATCAACCAAGAGTAGTGGAACTCTGTCCCAGAGTCCTGCACATCTCTGTAGTCTTTCAAAAATAGGTTGAGAAAGTACGATGCCCAACTAAGAACTGTTCCCTTTGCGCACTGTGCGATTGCTGTTACCACTTCTGTTGGTGCCTCCTCCTTGTGATATTTTATAAGTAGCTTACATGCCATCAATTTCATCACAAATTCGATGGATGAGTCATTGATATTCTTGATGATCATACCTCGGTTGCCCCTGTCAGTGCCAAATTGAGCCTTCACTTCTTCAAAAATGGCCTTCTATTTTATTTTATCCTCTAAATATTGCTTAGGCTTCACCCCATCTATGGGAATCCCTGTAATCTTAGTGATTAAGTATACATCAATTAGGACAAGTCTGTCCATCCAGAAAAACCCTCCATGTACTCACACCAATAGCTGTTTGACATAGGAATTAACATCCTTCCCCCTTCCTAATTATGGGATCTCCAATAAATCATAATTCTAGTGTTATAAAGCCCTATGATGCACTATTTGGGCTCTAGTATTGAAATTCTTGTCGAAGTTGACCCTATGTTTTCCATGTAAACATCCTGCACAAGCTCTGGAAACTTGACTACCTCGGTCACATAATGGTATGTGTATCTTAGCTTGGGAACAAACCCCAACATGTATTCTACTGCTATGACCAAGTCTGGAATGTGGGGCACTAATAGTTCAACCCACTGCCGTGTATGCACTGTCATCACTTCTGCCCTTTTCTTCAATGACCCTGTTATTATTGCTTCTTGGGTTCCTTCATCTTGTATTTATTCATTGGTGCCGTGTTTGTTCATTAGGTCCTCAAATTCTGGTGACTACTCTATTCTAGGGTTTTGTGCTTCGAGATATTCTAATTCTATATTTTCATCGTCGTCTTCCTCCTGATCACCCTATGTTTGCACCACTTATGGGTTTGATGTATTAAAGTTTTCTTATGTCCTAGGGTTTCATCCTTCCTCCACTTGGCTTACCTCTGTTGCTTCTTCTTCTTAGTTTTGTTCCTCAACACGCATCAGACTGATTGATTCACTCTCTATTTTCAGAATGTCATCCACATCGACTACCCCGATCATCTCCTCCATTGATTTTTTAGTACTTCTGGTCCTCTGCGCGAAATGACTAGGTGCTCCGACTTTTGGCAGTGTCATTGTCTTAACTTGGGAAAAATTTGCTGCAAACCTCGGTTGGGTTCTTCATAACTTCTTACTTACTCACACCCTGTTTTCTTTGTTTCTTCTTTGCTCAAAATCACAACTGTTTGTTGTTTCCTTGCTTTTCCCTTTTTATATACTATGTCATAAATGCTCTAACTCGTCCTCTGTTTTCCGTTCACTAGTTTTTCTCTTTTTTGATCATTCTTTGTTTTGTCGCATTGTGTTCACTTTTCCTACGTGCAATATCCTGAATTCTATCCCACCAATTTTCTGTTGGTTGCACATTGTCTTTTCTGTCGTGCTGTTCTGTCATACTTCTTTCTAGTTTCTGCTACGCACTATATCTTCCAACTGTCTGTCTACCACTTATTCCTCTACCTACTTCTTTTTGTCTTTTTCCCATTTTTTCCACTTTTTTCGTCTTTTAACTTATACTATTTACAATATGTACAATTCTAACTTTTGCACTGCAACTACTGAGGGTTAGTGGGTCGATTGTCCCTATACAGTTTTAGTCGACTACCATTCACCAAACCTTTAATTTCCTTACCTTCTAAATCTTGTAGCTGCACAACACCTCCATCCATGACAAATGCTATCTCATATGGCCCTAGCCAATGCATTCTAAACTTCCATGGGTGCTACAAGTATTTATTGTCATAGAGGATAATGAGATCACCTACCTTGAAAATCTTCTTCTAAATATGTCTCTCATGCTGAGATTTATCCTTTTCTTTTTGTACCTCCTGATGGAAACCATCTATGATTCTATCTTCTTTTAATTCCATGAGTTGAGCCAATATTTCCTGTGCTGTGCCTCTTTCTGACATGTTTGTAATTTCTGCAATGCATAGACTTGGTATCAAATACTCTAAGGTAACTACTGCTTCCTTTACATACACCAATCTAAAAGGTGCTTTCCCAGTGGATTCAAAAATTTATGTTACAGAAAAATCCCGTTGTGGAAAGGTGGATCTTCCCTCGTATTCTAGACCCCTAATACTGAGACCAAAATATGCAAATGGACACTAACATTCCTTTAAATCTTGTTAATCTAACCAAAAGAAAGAGAGGCAGAAGGTATGATGTAATTTGTTTCAAATCTTGTCCTCTCTTTATCCAATCTGAACTTTATCTCCAAGCTACTTAGCATGAGAAGATACCTGCAATGCAATGTATAGCGAAGAAAACAAAGACTTCCTACACTGCCAAGATTAGTGTAAACCAAATTCATCCATAATAGACAAGCATATGCAATAATACACAAACTTGAAGGAAATAGGCCAATCATATATTAATGAGAACATTAAAAAGACACTTACAATCTGTAGATGCAATTGTAACAACCTCTCCAAGTCCTCTTCGTCTAACCCTTGCATGATGCTCGCAAGATCATAGGTTTGATATTCAAAATGTTTCTCCCAAGATCATAAGTTTGATATCTCTAATATGCCTCCCTTATCCATGGAAATCCTTCTTTATATAGGATTTGAAGACTTAACCACCATGGAGAGGATCACTCATCAGATCCACTAAAATGGGATCTCGAAGATATTTAGGGAGAAAGTATCTCTTAAGGATTTTAGGGAGGAACTATCTCTCAAATATTTTAAAGAGGAAATATTTCAACCATCCATGGGATCCTCAACCTCCCCTTAAAAATAGGAAACCAAATGTGAGGTGGATTCTCACACTAAATTAATTTCATTTTCATGAATATTAAGAATAATTCATGTGCACATAGTATTTTGACCTTCATATAATATATTTCTCCTCCACATTGACTAGGGATTGTGACATATGTTATTTCATGGTGTCGATGTGTATGCAAAACTTAGCAGGGTTCATATGATACTTTTATGACACTTGCGACACTTAAGGCAAGGTACCTAGATGTGAAAATTTGATGTGTAACAATATGCTCCCTATGTCCATAGATTGGTATATGGACAAGAAGTAGTAGTTCCCTTAGAGTATTTGATACCAAGTCTGTGCATTGCAACAATTACAAACATGACATAAAGAGGCGCAACACATGAAAGATTTTCTCAACTCATGTAATTAAAAGAAGATAGAATCATAGATGGTTTCCATCAGGAGGTACAAAAAGAAAATAATAAATCTTGGCATGAGAGACATATTAATAAGAAGAAATTCAAGGTAGGAGATCTCGTTCTCTTGTATGACAATAAAATCTTGCAACACTTAGGGAAGCTTAGAATGCATTGGCTAGGGCCATATGAGATAAAGTCTGTCATAGATGGAGGTGTTGTGCAGCTGCAAGATTTAGCAGGTAAGGAAATTAAAGGTTTGGTGAATGGTAATTGACTGAAACTGTATAGGAACAGTCAACCCACTAACCCTCAGTAATTGCAGTGCAGAAGTTAGACTTGTACATATTGTAACTGTTACACATCGAATTTCCACACCTAGGTACCTCACCCTAAGTTTCACAATTGTTGTAAAAGTATCATATCCACCTTGCTAAGTGTCTCATACACCGCGACACCATGAAATAACATATGTCACAATCCCTAGTCAATGTGGAGGAGAAATATATTATATGAAGGTCAAAATACTATGTGCACAAAAATTATTATTAATGTTCATGAAAATGAAATTGGTTTAGTTTGAGAATCCATCTCACATTTAGTTTCCTATTTTTAAGGGGAGGCTTAGGATCTCATGGATGGTTGAAATTTTTCCTCTTTAAAATCCTTGAGAGATATTTCCTCCCTAAAATCCTTAAGAGATATTTTCTCCCTAAATATCTTGGAGATCCCATTTTCGTGGATCTGATGAGTGATCCTCTCCATGGTGGTTAAGCCTCCAAATCCTATATAATGAAGGCTTTCCATGGAGAAGGGAGGCAGATTAGAGGTATCAAACTTATGATCTTGGGAGGAAGATTTTGGATATCAAACCTATTATCTTGGGAGCATCATGCAATGGATGAACGAGGAGGACCTGGAGGGGCTATTGGAACTGCATCTACAGATTGTACATTTCTTTTTAATGTTCTCATTAATATATGCTTGGCCTATTTCCTTCTAGTTTATGTATATTTACATATGCTTGTATACTGTAGATGGATTTTTTTAATATAGTATGCTAGAGTAGGATTTTCCTTGTGTCTCTTCATTGTCCTTGGTTTGCAGGTATCAAGCTATGTTAGTGAGTTTGGAGATCAAGCTCAAATTGGAGCAGCACGGAAAAACAATGGAATAAGGTGAATCACACTTTCTTCCTTCTCTTTCTCTTTCTAAATAGTTAATAAAATATCAAATGGATGTTAGTGTCCATTTTCATATTTCTGTCTTAATATTAGGGGTCTAGAATCTGAGGGAAGATTCACCTGTTCGTAGGGGGATTTTTCTATAACAAAAATTGGCGACTCCACTGGGGAAGGACATTGACTTGTCTTTCCTTGGATCGTATATACCTTTTTCCCACTTTTAGATCATTTTCATTGTTGGTTTCTGATCTATTTCCTTTCTCCCCTCTTTATTGACAATTTCACAAAATTCTAGGAATTTTGGGTGATTTTTTTTGAGTTTTAAGCCTCTATTCTGAGTTTCTAGGAAGGGTAGCTCTCCCATGGAGTGTATATAAAAGCATTCATCTGTAATAAATTCTCCCATGTAGTGTATATAATATTTCTACAATGCTCTATACCCTTTAAAACATGAGCGTTGATCCCCTTTTTTGGTGATTTATGCCCTTTTCTGCTTAGTTGTTTCTCAACCGTTTGTTAGAGGTATTTTTCCCAGAGAATGTACTTTGTCTTGTGGCTTTATTTGGGTTAATTTTGTTTTGAAGAAACTCACTATTTATTTTAGTGTATCTTTTAAATAAAAAGTTTTAATTTCTTTCTTTGCATTAGATTGGGGGCATCTTTGCATTTGAAGTAGCGAAATTGCATGGGGGGACCAAGAATCATGTATTGGTGTATAGTCTCTTTGGCTAATTTCTTGAGTATCTTGACATCGATGAGTTTAATAAATTTTTTGGACATTTTTCATCTGAGAATGATAAACATTTTCTCCTTCTCATAATATATCTTTCATCGAAGTGAAATATTTGCATTCTCATTTATTTGCATTGTTTAGAGTCAGTCAAAATATCATTTAGTCCATGCCATTTTCCTCTTGAGTAACAACAACATAATAAAATTTATGCATTAATTAAAATCTACCTAGAAACTTTTATTTCTAGGTCTCTTTTCAACCTACATTAGATTAGTTGTAGGGCTTGGAATAGGTGTGAAAGATAGCTTTCCAAAGTTGTAAAAAAACATAGAATCCTAAGTTAGGGAGCAGTGAAATCAATTTACTACATTTTGTCCTGGGAATCCCTTCTCACACAAGGGTCAATCATGAGGTCTCATTAAGACCAGCTGAGTTACTAACCCTACTTTGATGGCTTTGGTGTACCATTTGCGTGTATTATTGGGGGGCACTTGAGAAAAAAACCCTATGCGGGCCTTGTCAAGTTGATTTTGGGCTCAATTAACCTGCCCTTGCGTCTATATTGGACTATCGAATGTTTCCCCATGCATCATTGTTGTATTTGGTAACCTTAGTGGCCTTTCTTTAGGGTCAATACACAAGGTGATTGTGAAGGGAAAGTCTTTGCTGTAGCTAGAATCGATGTTGGCCAAACTCACTCGGGCTCCTTGGAGGGTAAATTCATGTTTATTATGTGGAATCTTGCACCAAGGCATAATTCTGTTAAGCAGGTCGTCAACGTAATGTTTCCACCCGCTCTATCTCATCCCTTACTTACATTGTTCCTGCGACATTGGATTTCATCACCAACTAGTGCGTTCATTGTGAGAAGGTTTTGCTTGTTTTCTTTCTTCCTAGATTTTTAGCATGTGTTTTTTGTTATCCCTACCAGAATCTAGGTTGGATCTATGTTTAAATATGTTAGTTCTCAGAATGATCAATGAAGAAACCCCTACTCCGTGGGGAAATTTTGTTTTTCCTTCTTACATAAATGTTGGTCCTCCTTACATCGCTACTTTGAGCCTTCCAGGTCTCACAATTGGGTTACTGGTATGTTTTTTTTCCACTCCGGTAATCCCAAGTGCAACAAGTGCTTCAGTTGTAAGAAGTTCCCCCCAAGAACATCAACCTCATGTTGATCCTTCACCTTCTTCACCAGTAAGATCTTTTTCTCCTTCTTCACTTACAAGGTCTTTTTCCATTTCATCTTCTTCATCGAGTGAAAGATCTGAAGCTAGTAACCTAATGAATAAGAAGAATAAGAAAAGGAATATTAAGAAGAAGAAAAATAATCAAGGGTCAAAACTTCCAACCATTGCCAGACATGTTGGATAACAACCAATTACTTTTAATCATGCTGGGAGTGTTGATGATGCCAAGATCACTCAAACAACCTGTAATCCGAAGTACCCTTGCAAGATTTGTAAGGGTAACCACTTTCCGAGGGATTTCCCTGGTCACCCCAAGGTCTTAGAAATGTTGTCTTCCATGTCATCAACCCCTTGTAGGACATGTTGGTGACACCTCATCAACTAGTGACATTACAGTTGGTAAGAATAAGAGAACTACCAAATTTCCTTGCTTGTTATGTGAAGGTGATCATTACTCTCAACTTTTACCTCATATGGATCAAGTGGTCAGGTGGTCAATTTGGTTTCATCCCCAATTAGTCAAGTTGATCAGGTGGTCAATTTGGTTTCATCCTCGGTTGAACCAAAAACCCAAGTATCTGATCCATTTCCATCATCGATCAACCCCACTCTTTGTTTGAACAATGAAACCCAAGTGATTGATCCGGTTCCATCATTGGTCGATCCCACTCCTCCCTTTAAGAGTGCAACCAAAGTGGTTGATCTAGTTCCTCTATTGATCGATCCCACTCCTCCCTTGAAGAGTGAAACCAAAGTGGTTGATCCAGTTCCACCACCAGTCGATCCCACTCCTCATTGAAAGAGTGAGGATGTCACTCAGATCTAGCTCATTAATACTGATTCACCTAGACAAGGGGGAACTCTAGCCATCTCGATGGAACCCCCTTCAAGCAATAAAATGATTTCTATTAATTGGAATCATTTGACAGAACCATGTCTTCCCTCTTACATGCATTTCCAAATCATCGTACAGGTTTGTGATAGGAATATTCCTAACACTTTAATAGACGAAGGTGCTTCTATTAGCATCTTATCCACAAATGTTTGACAATATTTTGGTTCACCACAGCTTGCACCTGTGACTTAAAATTTGTTGACTTTTGACATAAGAGTTAGTCAACCTTTAGGGATCCTTCCTCAGTTTCCAATTACTTTGGGAGGAAAAATGGTCTACATCAATGTGATAGTAGTTCATGACCCCTTTGAATTTAACCTACTCCTTGGGCAAGAATATGTCTACATTATGAGAGATTTTGTGTCCATTCTCTTTCGAGTGATGTGTTTTCCTCACAACGGAAACATAGTAACGATCGACCAACTTTCATTCATTGATCCTCATTTGATGGTCAACCATTCACCTTCCCTTAATGGTCCATACATGCCAATGATGTCTACCCTACCACAGGTCAATTATGTAACGAACTACCCATGTGTTCAACCCCGCACGAGAGGGAATATCTCCCTTCTCCTGACTTGGATCCGGTAATTGACATGGCCATCTCTTCGATAGGGCTATTAGAGCTAGATATCCCTACCCTTATCAAGGTCGTCGACATGTATTCCTTTCAGAGTGATTTTCTTCCATATAGCAAGGATCTCTTAGAATCCATGATTGATATTTGTCCCTTGACATGTATTTCTTCTAGAGAATTGTATTCTTGGAAGCCATGATCAAGAAGAGGTTACGAGCATAGTTTTCCTCTCTGTAGTAATATCGTTAAAAATGAAATAGAAGCTACACGCATAGTTTTTCTTCTCTGTGGCAAGCTCATTAAAAAATGAAACAGAGGTTATGAGCATCATTTTCCTCTCTATAGAAATCTCATTAAAAAATGAAACAGAGGTTATGAGCATCGTTTTCCTCTCTATAGAAAGCTCGTTAAAAAATTAAATAGAAGCTACGATCATAATTTTTCTTCTTTGTGGCAAGCTCATTAAAAAATTAAATAGAGGTTACGAGCATAGTTTTCCTATCTGTAGCAAGATCATTAAAAAAAGAAACAAAGGCTATGAGCATAGTTTTTCTTCTCTGTGGCAAGATTTTAAAAAAATGAAACAAAGGTCGTGAGCATAGTTCTTTTCATGTGTCAAGCTTATTGAAAAATGAAAAACGTCACCTCTCCCGTTACAAATAAAATTTCCACACCTAGGCACCTCACCCTAAGTGTCGCAAGTGTTGTAAAAGTGTCATATGCACCTTGCTAAGTGCAGGGGTGATTTTAAGAACCCCCCCTAAATTTATATGTATAATAAATGGGCGAATCCCCATGATACATAGGAAAAATTGAGGGCTATTTTATCAATAATATAAAATGTATATATAATTTTTTGGCGAATATTTTAGTCA
>ML789486.1:197338-243092 GCA_009831015.1 Picea engelmannii | reverse complement strand
CGATTTTTCCCCTAAAATAAATTACGGGCTAATGATATAAGTTTTAAAAAATCACTTTAATACAAAAAATTCGCCCAATAAAAAATTGGAAACCCCTAAATTTCGCCCATGGGCGAAATTTCGCCCCTAAAATCATCTATGGCTAAGTGTCACATAAACCTCAACACCATGAAATGACATATGTCATAATCCCTAGTCAATATGGAGGACAAATATATTATATGAAGGTCAAAATACTATGTGCACATGAATTATTATTAATATTCATGAAAAGGAAATTAATATAGTGTGAGAATCCACATCATATTTGGTTTCCTATTTTTAAGGGGAGGCTAAGGATCTCATGGATGGTTGAAATATTTCCTCTTTAAAATCCTTGAGAGTTATGTTGGTTGTGGAGCCTGATTATCTTCCTGATTCAAAGGTCTTTTGTTTTCATCCATGATTATACCCCATGAAGTATTTACACCCCAGAAGTATTTACACCCCAGAAGTATGTACACTCTTCCATGCAGGGGAGTGCAAGGGGGGGTTACCCCCTCTGCGGGGTCCGAGGGCGAAGCCCTCGAAGGAAAAATTGCCTTGTAAAAGTATATTGTAATTTCGTTGTAAATATGGACCATTCATTATAAGGTCACATATCTAACAATAGAAATTATGTTAGGGTTTTTTCCCTAAAAGGCAACCCTCTCTTATGAGGGAAATTTATTGCGGATAGGAATGATAGTGAATATTGTATTATGAGATAGGAGACTGTGGAAGAGATTAGAGGACGTTACAACAGGTTTGTTGTAGGTTGTATCCCTTTGATTGTTGGATCATAATAAAGGAATGACCTGGAAATTTCTTTGGTGGACGTAGCCCACACTGGGTGAACCACGTATATTTGTGTCTTTATTGTATTGTGTATCTTTTGTGTTTTATTTCTGCATTTATTTTATTTTATTGCTCTACGATCCTATTTTTCTAACAACTGGTATCAGAGTGAAAGGTAACTCGCAGGAAATGAGGGTTCCTAGTTTGAGTGGGAGCAATGTCAGAAGATGGAAAGTTTAGGGTCGAGAAATTTAACTGCCAAAACTACTAGTTATGGAAGATGCAGATGGAAGATTATTTATATCAGAAGGATATATTCATACCATTGGGTAGAATAGCAAAGAAGCCGACGAATATGAAGGACATAGAATGGGAGATTCTTGACATAAAGGCTCTAGGAACGATATGGCTGAGCCTAGCAACGTTGGTGGCTTTCAAAATTTCAAAATAAAAGACAACCAAGGGTTTGATGGACGCATTGGATAAATTTTATGAAAAACCCTCGACATCCAATAAGGTATTTCTAATGAAGAGATTATTTAATATGCAGATGTCAGAAGGTGGGTCTGTTGCAAATCATTTAAATGAACTCAATACGGTTACTAATCAACTAAGTTATGTAAAAGTGGACTTTGATGATGAGGTTAGGGCTCTTCTGATCTTTTGCTCATTACCAGAAAGCTGGAACGACTTGGTCATGGCTATAAGTAACTCTGTCTCTAGTTCAAATACTTTAAAATTTGATGATGTTGTTGGTGTTATCCTTAGTGAGGAAATGCGATGGAAAAGAACAGGTGAGACATTAGGTAATGTGTTGAACATGGAGAATAGGGGAAAATAAAAGGATAGAGGGAAGGGCCCAGGGAACTATGGGAATTCTAGGAAGGGAAGATCCAAATCCAGACTTGGAAAGATAGAGTGCTGGAATTGTGGGAAGAAAGGACATCTGAAGAAAGACTGCAGAGCTCTAAAGAAACAAAGAGATGGACAACATGAGAGGAATTATGAAGCAAATGTAACATGTGATGTGTTACAAGATTCTTTGATTCTTTTTGTAGATAATATTTTTGAGTCTTGGGTAGTAGATTCAGGGGCTTCATTTCATGCCACACACCATAGGAAACATTTTCTAGATTATGTTCAAGGTGATTTTGGATAGATTCATTTGGGTGATGATGCACCATGCAAAATTGTTGGAATGGGAAAGGTAAAAATAAATCAACGCAGTGGAAACCAATGGTTGTTGAAAGAGGTAAGACATGTTCTAGATTTAAGGAAAAATATGATTTCAATAGGGAAGTTGGAAAGTGAAGGTTGTATATCCATATTTACAGATAAGATGTGGAAGGTCATCAAAGGATCATTGGTGATAGAAAAAGGAGAGACGGTAGGTACATTGTATTTATCTACTGGTAATACTGACTCTTCTATCTATTTAGCTTCTACAGGAGTGGATACAACACTGTGGCGTCATAGGCTGGGACACATGAGTGAGAAGGGAATGTAGATACTTCACAAAAGAAATTTGGTGCTAGATCTTAAACAAATTGATTTGGAATTCTATGAGCATTGTGTTTATGTAAAATAGAAGAGAGTCAGATTTCTCAGAGTCAGAAAAGAAAAGAAGAATGAAAAGTTAAATCTTGTGCATACATATGTATGGGGACCAACTCAGGTATCATCTCTCGGTGGCTCTCATTATTATGTTACTTTTATTTATGATGAAACTAGAAAAACTTGGGTTTATTGCATTCGACAAAAATCTGATGTTTTTGATACTTTTAAGAAATGGAAAGCTTTGGTTGAGAATGAGATAGGGAAAAGTTTGAAGTGTCTCGGATTAGATAATGGAGGTGAATATTGTAGCAAGGAGTTTGATGATTACTATTCATACCATGGGATTCGTAGAGAGAAGATAGTTCCAAGAACACCACAAGAAAATGGTGTGTCAAAAAGGATGAATAGGACAATCATGGAGCGTGGAAGGAGTATGAGATTGCATGTTGGTTTTCCCTTATAGTTCTGGGCAGATGCTGTAGATACTACTATTTACTTAATAAACATAGGACCTTCAAGCTCTTTGGATGGTATAATTCTAGAGGAGGAATGGACAGGAAAAAGGTAAACTATTCTTTTTTGAAAACTTTTGGTTGTGAAGCATTTGTCCTTATTGATAAAGAAAATAGAACAAAGCTTGAGGCAAAATCCAAGAAGTGTACCTTTATTGGATATGGTGTTAATGATTTTGGTTATCGCTTATGGGATTATGAAAAAAAAAAATCATTAGGAGTAGATATGTCATATTCAATGAGAATTTCATGTACAAAGGTCAATTGTAGGGAAAGAAACAGGAAAAAAAAAACAAGAATACATAGTGCTTTATGAGATCACTATAAACGAAATTCCAAAGGAACCAAAAAATCAAAATGTACAACAACATGAAAAACAAGTACCTCAAAATCATGCAAGTGTAGTTAGAAGATCTACCATGTTAAGTATACCCCCTGAACGATACTCTCCTTCATTGTATTATTTATTGTTGACTGATTTTGGTGAACCAAAATGTTATGAAGAGGCAATGCAAGTAGACACCAAAAAGAAGTGGGAGAAAGGCATGAAGGAGGAAATGGATTCCTTGGTAAATAACCAGAATTGGGACTTGGTTCAATTGCTTGCAGGAAAAAGAGCATGCAGAATAAATGGGTTTACTAGTTGAAGGAAGAAGATGGAGGAATAAAGCGATACAAAGCTAGACTTGTTGTAAAGGGGTTTGCACAAAAGAAAGGTATATATTTTGATGAAATATTTTCTCTTGTTGTTAAAATGACTTCAATTAGGACTATTTTAAGTCTTTTGGTGGTAGAAGATTTGCATCTTGAACAATTAGATGCTAAAACATCTTTTCTCCATGGGGATTTGGAGGAAGATATTTATATGCAGCAACCACAGGGGTATGAGGTCAAAGGGAAGGAGAATTTGGTATGTAGGTTGAAGAAGAGCTTGTATGGCCTAAAGAAAGCTCCAAGGTAGTGGTATTTGAAGTTTGACAGGTTTATGACAAAACAAGGTTATAGTAGATGTCATTCTGATCACTGTGTTTATTTCAAAAATATAGAAAATGGAAGCTATATTATCTTTCTATTGTATGTAGATTACATGCTTGTTGCAGAGTCTAATATGTAGGATATAAATGTTCTCAAGAATAAATTAGCTAATTCATTTGCAATGAAGGATTTGGGTGCTGCAAAGAAAATCCTTGGTATGAGAATAACAAGAGATAGGAAAAATAAAAAATTGACATTGTCTCAGGGTGAGTACATAGAGAAGGTGTTGGAGAGGTTTAGAATGAAGAATGAAAAACTAGTTAGTACACCTTTAGCCAACCATTTCAAATTAACTAAGGAAATGTTTTCTGAGACACAGGAGGAGATAGAATACATTCCAGGGTCCCTTATTCATCAGCAGTTGGCAACTTGATGTATGAAATGGTTTGCACAAGACCAGATATTGCACTTGAAGTGGGAGTTGTGAGAAGGTATATGAACAATCCAGGTAAAGAACATTGGGAGGCAGTAAAGTGGATTCTCAGGTATTTGAGAGGTATTGATACTCATGCATTATGTTTTGGAGGTTTAGACACTTTTCTACAGGGATATGTTGATTCAAATATGACAGGTGATAAAGACAACAAGAGGAGCACCATAGGGTATCTTTTTACTATAGGTGGAACAACATTAAGTTGGATTTCGAAACTGCAAAAGGTTGTTTCACTTTCAACAAAAGAGGTTGAGTATGTTGCTGCTATAGAGGCTAGTAAAGAGATGATTTGGTTACAGAGGTTTATGGAGGAATTAGGAAAGAAGCAGGAGAATAGCAGGTTGTATTGTGATAGAGAGAGTACCATTCATCTTGCAAAGAACTCAACAATCCATTCAAAGAATAAGAATATACAGTTGAGGTACCACTTCATACGATCCACCTTGGAAGATGGACATTTGAAGTTGGAAAAGATACACACTAGCCAAAATCCTGCAGACATGTTAACAAAGGGAGTAACCAGGGAGAAACTGAGTTCCTTCTCAGTTTCAGTTGGTATTCAATAATGAATATGAAGATGAGAAATTTTCTAGGTCCAAGAAGGTTCAGAGTCTAGCATATACAACAATGCTGGAGTTGTTGAGATTAGTCTCCAAGTGGGAGATTGTTGGTTGTGGAGCCTGATTATCTTCCTGATTCAAAGGTCTTTTTTTTTCCAGCCATGATTATACCCCATGAAGTATTTACACCCCAGAAGTATGTACACTCTTCCATGTGGGGGAGTGTAGAGGGGGGTTACTCCCTCTATAGGGTTTGGGGGCAAGTGGGTCTCCCACGAGGATTCAGGGGCGAAGCCCTTGAAGGAAAAATTGCCTTGTAAAAGTATATTGTAATTTCATTGTAAATGTGGACCGATCATTATAAGGTCGCAGATATAATGGTATAAATTATGTTAGGGTTTTTTTCCCTATAAGGAAACCCTCTCTTATGAGGAAAATGTATTGCGTCTAGGAATGATAGCGAATATTGTATTCTAAGATAGGAGACTGTGGAAGAGAGAAGAGGAAGTTACAACGGGTTTGCTATAGGTTGTATCCCTTCGATTGCTGGATAATAATAAAGGAAGGACTTGACAATTTCTTTGGTGGATGTAGCCCACACTGGATGAACCACATACATCTGTGTCTCTATTGTATTGTGTATCTTCTGTGTTTTATTTCCGCATTTGTTTTATTTTATTGCTCCATGATCTTGTTTTTCTAACAAGATATTTCCTCCCTAAAATTCTTAAGAGATATTTTTTCCCTAAATATCTTGGAGATCCCATTTTAGTGGATCTGATGATTGATCCTCTCAATGGTGGTTAAGCCTCCAAATCCTATATAATGAATTTTTTCCATGGAGAAGGGAGGCGGATTAGAGGTATCAAACTTATGATCTTGGGAGGAATATTTTGGATATTAAACCTATGATCTTGGGAGCATCGTGCAAGGGATGTACGAGGAGGAATTAGAGAGGTTGTTGCAACTGCATCTACAGATTATAAGTGTTATTTTAATATTCTCATTAATATATGCTTGGCCTATTTACTTCTAGTTTATGTATCTTTACATATGCTTGTCTACTGTAGATGATTCAATTTGTTTAATCTAGTATGCTAGAGTAGGAGTTTCCTTGTGTCTCTTTATTGTCCATGGATTGCAGGTATCAAGCTGTGTGAACGAGTTTGGAGATCAAGCTCAAATTGGAGTAGCGAGGAAAAACATTGGAATAAGGTGCATCACACTATCTTCCTTCTCTTTCTCTTTCTGAATAGTTAAGCAAATCACAAAGGGATGTTAGTGTCCATTTTCATCTTTTTGTCTCAGTATTAGGGGTCTAGAATTCGAGGGAAGATCCACCTGTCCACAGGGGTATTTTTCTATAACAAAAACACCTCCATCCGTGAAATACTTTATCTCATATGGCCCTACCTAATGCATTCTAAGATTCCCTGAGTGCTACAAGTATTTACTGTCATATAGTTGAACAAGATCACCTACCTTGAAGTTCTTCTTCTTAACATGTCTCGCATGCTAGGATTTATCCTTTGCTTTCTCTAACTATTAATGGAAACCATATATGATTCTATCTTCTTTTATTTCCATGAGTTGAGCCAATATTTCCTGTGTTGTGCCTCTTTTTGTCATGTTTGTAATTGCTGCAATGCACAAATTTGGTGTCAAATACTCTAAGGGAACTACCGCTTCCTATCCATCCACCAATCTAAAAGGTGTTTTCCCTATTATCTTCTTGCATGTAGATCTATAAGCCCATAATATTGTTGGTAACTTCAAGTCCCAGTCATCCCTATTTACATTACAAATCTTGGTCAAGGAATTCTCCAATATCTTGTTAAATGATTCCACTCTTCCATTCACCCGAGGATGATATGGAGTGCTCTTGTAACAATGTATCTCAAATTCTTCTAACATTTCTTGGATTGTACTTTTGATAAAATGAGTCCCCTGATCACTCATCAAAATTCTTGGGCATCTAAATCTTGTAACTACATGTTCAAATAAAAAGAGAACTGCAGTCTCTGTGTTTCAATCCTTCACTACTGCTGCCTCAACCCATCTGGTCAAGTATTTTTTTCGCTATAATAATATATCTAGCCCCCAATATTCTTGATGGTGAATTAATTGGACCTACAAATTCTACTGCCCACTTTTCAAATACTTGCAAAGTTACCCGAGGTATCAATGGCATCTCATCCCTCCTGGATGAGTTTCCAACCCTCTGACATAAATGACAATTTTGACAGTACTCCTTTGCATCCTTGTGAACTGTTGACCACCATAATCCTGCACGCAATACCTTCTACACAATAGTTTTTCTTGCATAGTGTCCTCCCACAATTCCTTCATGTGCTTCTACTAAAATTATAGGCCTTTTATGCTCCATAAGACATCTCCTCAAAATGTTGTTTGCACTAAGTTTGTACAAGTGACCTGTAATCAATTGGTAGTCTACAACTCTAACGACCAAAATTTTCTTCTATGCAATATTGAATTCCTTTGGAGCAATTCTTGCACTCAAAAAATCAATAATGTCATTAAAATATTCATCAACAATGTGCATTGAAAACAATTGTGCATCCGAGAAGTTGTCCTCAAAGTTACTTGGTTCCTCTCCATTATTCATCCTGGACAGACAATTTGGCCCTACGTTCTATCTTCCAGGCTTCACCAAAAATTCAAAATAAAAATCCTGAAACAATAGTAGCCATCAGCATATTCTTCCCCCCAACACTGGCTTATTGACTAAATATCTAAGAGAAGAATGATTTGTAAACATCTTAAAGTGATGACCTAAAAAATACTGTTTGAATTTATGCAATGCATACACCATGGCCAATCCTTCCCTTTATGTAGTATTTCCATTCTATTCTGAATATGATAACTTCCTACCTTCAAATGGTATGGGGTGATCTATATCACTTTCTCCTTGTTGTGTTAATACTTCTCCTAGTGCTATTGCAGATGCATCCACATGCACATGAAATTCCTTTGACTAGTCTAGGAACACTAAAATTGGCGTTGTCACCATTTTCTCTTTCAATATATCCAAACTTTGTTGGCATTCATCATTCCACTGATACTTAATGTCCTTCTTCACCAATTTCTCCATTGGCACAATAATCTGTGCATATCCTCTTATAATGTTTTTGTAATACCTTGTATGACCAAGTGTACTCTTCAACTAGCACACTGACTTAAATGGTGGTAAGTTAACTATGACAACAATTTTAATAGGATCAACCAACAAATGCTGTTTACACACCACATGCCCTAACAAAATACCAAAAGGTGTGTTGAAAATGAATTTCTTAATATTCAATGAAATATGACACTGTATACACTTGTCTAACATGAATATTAACACTTCAACATGATCCTTCAGTAAGCTAAACATCGTCCAATCATCCAAATAAACTTCCAAAAACTTATGATTAAAATCCTTGAAGGCATCCACTACCACCTTTGAAAAAATTGTAGGTTCATTCTTCAATCCAAATGGCATAACTATATACTGATATAATCCCCATTATATTGCAAATGTAGTCTTATGTCTATCTTCTAGTGCTATCTCGATCTGGTGATATCCTGAGAAGCCATATGTAAATGAATAGGCTTCTTGACCTCCTACATTCTCCAAAAATTCATATGTAAATGGGGTAGGAAAAGGATCATGCAAGAAATAATCATTCAGTTTTCTCAAATCTACATAGATCCTTATTCCCCCTTGCTTCTTTTCTTGTACTACCATAGGGATGATCCATTTTGGTTCTTCCACATGTTCTATGACACCAACCTATAACATGCCAATTTTTTCTTTCACCTTCTTCTTATACATTGGATTCAACCTGTAAGGTATCTGTCTTATATGTCTAACTTCTAGTTTCAAAGGGGTCTTAATATCTCCAAGTTCTCCTACTAATCCATTCATCTCTAAAAATGTCGCTAGAAACAAATCATTGTACTCACAATAATTATGTGATTCTTTAAACTGTCTGATTATCCCAACAATCTCCAATGCTTGCAATATTTGAGTTTATGCTATTCCAATGTTTACCTTCTTGATCTTCAATGGTGCAACATAATCTTCTGAATATCTCTTTTGAACTTCTACCTCTCTCTCTCCTTTGACTTCTGTAATCTTGATGTTGTGCAGGTTTTCTTCTACTGGATATTCTTCTTCTGCGACATGATAATAGTGTAGCAACTGTCTAACTGTTTGTCTCTGCTGATTCTGATACACTGTCACAATCTCCGCTTCTAGTTATTCAAAAATCTTATCTCTTACCAAGCTTAGTGTTGTATCTATTTCTGGATTCTCATGCTCAAATGTAAATGTGATCACAAAATTCTATTTCATTTCTTCCCAACTTACAATTTCCCTGCGATGTTCTAATTCTATGTACCAATTCCTTGGAATGCCTTCTAATGTGTAAATAAAATGATGTGTCCATTCTTATAGTGGTACTAAACTCCATTGAATTATACATCTTTCTACATGTTCTCTAGGTTTTCCAATTCCATCATACTTCTCCTCATATATATACTCCTACTCTACGTCGAATATGATGTGTAGTAATCTCTTACATTGATACCAATTGTTGATCTTTTCTTTATGTGTACCCCACTAATGAAAATGTGTATCATTCAAAGAAATATTTAATACTGGTAATCTTTGATTTTCCACTATTTCTAATTCAAACTTCATTAAAAATTATTCTAAGTCATTCTAACCATAAAAAGTAGGAGGCTCTCTTACCTTTGAACCAATCCATCTTAGCGTGCACATCATTTTGGCACATCTTCTGGTATACAATTCATGTAATCGTTGCTTCCAGTTCTCTAGGCCCGTGTCAGAGTTTGAAGTACAAGAACTAATACTCCTCCAAATCAACATTCCATCTACAGCTGGGTTGATGTAATCCTCTTTGTGCATGGTAGTTCTATACAATTGATTTATGTCTTCTGTAACAATTATTTTTGTTGCAGGTTCCACATACCTTCCTCTTTTTGAGGGATCTATTGGTGCAATAAATATGTATTCTCCTGATTCAAATATCATCTTTCTAGTCTTCATATTGATAATAGTCTGGTTATCAAAAGCCTAGTCAAACCCCAACAATGATGGATATGGTGAAGCATTATATACTATGCCAATCACTTCAAAGTATGCCATTGTACACTCTCCATATAGATCTATTGGTATACCCTTGAATCTACCAATTGGTACCACTCTATGATGATTTTCTAACTTCAACTGAATAGGTGAGAATCCCAATGTAGGTTCTCCCATAGCTTCCCGTGTCTTCTTAGGTAAAAAATTTACTTCAGACCCTAAGTCTAGTATGATATCACCCATATTTAAATCTCCATTATTTGTATTCAACCTGAATTCCCTACTTTTTCTTCTCTTCTTATGAACTTGATTGAATCTCTTGTGTTCTAATTTCATTTCTTCTCTAGAATTGCACTTTTCTAATAGACTCTGTAATACTTGTAAATAATTATTATCATTCAACAACTTCACACAAGATCCCCAAAATTTTCTTATATTACTTATTGATTCTAATGGATACTCTCTACTGGTTTGATCAAACAATGAAGGCATGTTAGACAATGGCATATCATATACTAGATTTGTTCCTGAAGTTGATGCAATGTTCTCCTTCAAAATCTCATGTCTATCTTCTTTGGATGTCTCCTTTTCTTTGCGCGCATCAAGCTTATGTTTAGGTGTGATATTATTCCTAACCCACTAGTACTGATCCTGATCCTTCTTTTCTACATTTTCTCTTGTCTTAGCTCCACCTCTACGGTGTTGATATTCTTCTCATCCTCTTCTCTATTTTCCACAACAATCCATTGGACATTTTGATTTTTTTGGTTTCTTTTATCTTGTATCTTTACTAGGAGTGTTGGGAAATCTTCTGTCTCATGGTCTATTGTTCTACAATACATACATTTCACAGGTGGTTGTGGAAAATATCTTGCATAATGTCTAGGTTTCTGACAGTTGTGACAAACTACTGGTCCTCTACCTCCTCCAAATCATATTACTTTACAACCTCCACCTATGAAGCCTCTGTTGTTTCCTTGATTGTCTTCGTGTAGTGTATTATACTGCACCTGCTGTGCATGGTTTCCTATCATCAATTCATATTTTAACCTATAAGTATCTAATGTCCACTCCTTCATTATCTCCAAGGTTCTACAGTCCTTGTCTTAATGTCCAACCGACTTGCAAAAATTACAAAATGTAGTCTTTGGTGTTGTTTGATACTTCTGCATCATGGAACAATGATAAGGATGATGTCCATGTGTTATACATATCTCGCATCATGGTCCTCCTGGGGGTAAACGATTCAAAATTCCTATCCCCAAGTACCACACAAGGGTTGGGAACTCATTCTTATGATGGCCTTCTATTCTACAAAATGTGCACCATACATCTTCCCTCTTTTCCTTTCCCTTATTCCGATTCAAATGAAATGTTAAGTTCTTCAAGTATTCCATCATATCTTCCATAGCTAGATCCGTATGCTTATATTGATTTTCCTTTAACTGCAAAGCTTTTATTAAGGCATCATCCTGGGTTTGGAACTGTTGCTGCCTCAAAGGATACTTCAAATGTTCCAATAAATATTTAGCAAATAAATGTCTATGTTTCATATTAGTAATAAGATACTTCAACTTATCTTTTAGATTATTGAGATTCTAATCAAATTCCCATATTGACTCAGCCAACTTCTTCTTAATATCTATTATTTCATTCATGAACCGATCCTATGAACTTGGTTTCTAAAATTCATTGATCAATTTCTTCTTCACATCTATGAAATTTGTAGGTACCACTGTTGGATTATTTACTATGAGACCCATATACTATTCTAACAAACAGTCTCTGAATGTGATTTCCAACTGTTCAACCTTTTTATCTTCATCTAAAATCTACTTAGTTTTCCAAATATTTTCACAAATAAACAAAAAAATTTCTTGTCATATGACCCTTCTCCCCAGAACTATGGTAACCAAATAGTTGGATCTTGTCCTTCCATTGTGAAGTTTGTTGCAGTATCACCGCTGCACAGTTTAGATACTTGAATGATACTAGATGAACTTATACTTCTTGAATTTTTACTGGACCCACATCCTACTAAAATCCTTCTACCACTATTCACTTGTTGTCTGAAAATTTCTTCTTCTTCAGATGTCTTAGTCACACATGGGGTTGTGGGTTCCACACTAATTGAGATCTGGAATGAAGAGCCTTCTTTTGCACCAGACCCCTGACCTCTGGTTTTCCTCTCATATGTGGTGTGCAATATTTCCTCAATCTACCTCGTTGCACAAATATCCTCTACCTCTTCATCATCACTGTCCAAGCCCTCTCGATCGACTATTAACCTCTTTTTCTTATTGATATTATACTGGTAGGGTATTCTGCTACACATCTGTTATAACCCTAAATTGCACCACACATGCTTACCTGGCATTAGGCCAACTCATATCCCTTCTTTGCCAAAAATATGTTGAATAACTATCTGAAAATCCTCTTGTGTCAAGGCCCACACACCCTAACTCATTACTGCACGTGTGTACACGTTGGCTGACTCACAACAACCCGCATGTACCTAATAAAGCATGAGAAAATGAAAGTTGCCGACGGAACAAAAAGATATGGGTCAATTAACTAAAACTCCCGTCCATGCATGGCCGAGGGTTCGTCCAAAACCCTAGCTCCTTCTAGCCTATAAAAGAAGGGGTAGGGGTACCATTTGGAAGAGGAAAAAATATAGCGAAGAAACTCTACCCATTTACGTAATCCATTGTCCCAACCCTTTAGCCTTTCCTCATGCCAAAGGAGATTTAACGCAAAGTAGTTGAAGGACAAACGAAGAGGAGCCCAGGATCAGGTTCAAGGAGTGGTGGCTGGTCTCAACTTTTGTAAGTTGATTCACTTTCAGTAATAAAAAGAATACTTTTCCCGTCCCAATGCATGAATTGTCTATGATTTGATTGATTTATGCTTGATTTCTAACCCTTGAGTATAGAAGTAGCATGCATGCATAGTTGTTGTTTGTCTTGAGTGCAGGTCATCTGTGGAAGGAGCAACGCAAGCAAGTAATCAAAGCGCAATGGAGGATCTACATCGAACGCCGGTAATAAGGTACGTGGTCCTTTTCCATGCAGTTAATGAGAAAAAGGGATTTAAATCTTGGGTCATAGGTAAAAAAGTAGTTTCTATTCGGTCAAAATCTGCATGCAAGTCTGACCCTAGTTTGCTAGTCCGTAGGGTGTTTTTCCCAACAACAGAATTGGCGACCGTACTGGGGACAATACTCTTTAGGGTTCCTGGATTTTTTTTTTTTTTTTGGGTAGTTTAAAGATTAGGTTTTTTGTTTTTCTTTGCTTGTCTTTTTCTGTAAGGTCTGAGCTAGCAGGGAGTCTAGTTTTCCATACCAGGTTTCCCTGACTTTTGCTTGACTGTAGTTTTTGGGACACATAGGGGTACACACGGCCTGTAGAAGGCCTGTACGCATGTACCCGTGCCCTATCCTCTAAAATCCCGCATGTGAACGCTAGCTGTAGAGATACCAGTAGCGTGTAGGAGTTCAGATAACCTTAAAGGCAATCCTCCTCTTCCCTGTTAGAATTACACATTCTCAGGGGGTTTTCTGGAATCCATTCAAGACCAAACATTAGAGTTTGAGATAAGAAGTGTCTAAGTCCAGTTTCATGGAAGTTATCTGGGACCCCCCTCTAACATAGGGGATAAACACGAGGTCACGTGTGGAAAGGTAGTGGAGGTAACCCCTCCAAATTCAGACCAATCATAGTGGAGAACACATATAGAGGGCTTGTTTTGGGATTCCGTCGTTTGCATTTTCCACGGGGCTTTGTGGGTCTCAAATCTGTTCGAGGTCCTCAGTTGTCTTCCGAACCATTTTCTCTCAATACCCTTGATAGGTTTTGGGCTTGATACCCTTATCATTGTGGTCTACCCGACTTTCGACTGTACCCGCCTGGTGACTGTTCATGTGCTGGAAACCTAGTTGCCAATCTTTTTAGGGACATACACAGGTGACTGCGGGGGTATACCACAGTACCTAGGGTAGACATTGGGCCATGCTTTGCAGAGTATACCCAAAGGGTGATTCCGTGTTCGAGTTGCACTTGCACCGGTAAGTTGCTCTAGTGTTGGTTGTTGTAACTATTCTTCCAAATAGTTTAGTGATTGCTTGTATTATCTCTTAGGGGCTTCTTTTTAGTGTGTGTTACTTTTGAACGTTTAGAATACCTTAGCGTGTCTTGGATCTTCTCACACAGTGGAGGATCCCGAGCTCCAATGGTCACGAAGGCTTCTTGGCCTATCGTCGGTTACACTGGAGCCACCCTCGCCACCATTAAGGCGGAAGCTAGATCAACAAGGGTCTTTTGAAGCAACCGGGTTGCAAACCTTTGTGCCCGAACAACTCCCGGAGGAATCAACCATTTTGAACCTTGAAGTAGTCGCTCTTGGATCGATTGAAACTCCAACCACTGATATCTTGGAACTGTTTATTGTACCAATCCAATTTCATGAACTCCAGACAGTGCCTCACACAGCTATGGAAACAAATGTTGTTACTTCTTCTGGGAATTCTTCAATTCTCACCACAGTTGCTACCACAGGAGAGTCATCTCCTAATCTACCATCGTCGTTCCGAGCCACCATGGTCTCGACCGCAACTACGTCGCACAGTGGACCGAACCCATCTATGGCGGCGGCCACAACCCCCTTCACACCTAGTGCAACAAGCCCTCCATTCTCATACGGTATGCCTAGTTTGGGTACAAGTCCTGCACTAACCTACTCCACTTTACAGACTTTGGGTCTGGGGGCAGGGAACTCTAACGCTCCTCTGCAAGGTCACCTTAGGGGCACTCCTGTCCCTTTTAACACTTTTCCTTATGCAGGAGGTCATATCCCTCCTTTGTCCCCTTCGCTTGGTGGTCAACATCAGCAGTCCGCCGGGCAGCCTACACACACTAGTTTATTTGGAGTAGGGAGTCAAGGAACACCTGCGCACAGTATGCCGGTAGGTTTGACACCGTTTTCTTGGAACAGGATGTTTGGTAACAACACTTTCTCGTTAGCCGCTTTCCCGTCTGGGGGAAACCCCATTTTTGGACAATCTACTCCTACGCAGGGTACTATTCTTGCACAGGGGGCACACATAATAGGACCTTGGATTTCAGGACAAGGATCCGTTCCCTCCTCCGGAATGACGTTCTGGGGTAATTCTTTCCACAGTCAATGGAACCCTGGACATAATACTATGCCTCTCCCATAAGGACCGACATGGGATAATCCTTCCAAAAGTCCTTCGAACATGATGCATGCCCAACACTCTATGTCCTTTATCGGAAATCAGCCGATGATGTCTCCACAGATGTAAAATCCTTATGCTGGTCAGGGCCATGTTTTCTACTAGAATCCGGGCCAACAGCCAAACTTTTCCTGGCAACCTGGTGCCAGTCAAACTCCAGGACCCTTTTTCCCAGGTTATCAGCAGCAACCCAAACTACCATTCCTGGCGATGTTACACTTGCCAGATTTGACAAGGTTGTTAAATGATCCTATTTGTCACGATCCACGTTGGCCTCCTATGCTGACAAAGTTTCCTTCAGACATTCCAAAGTTCGAGGCCAAGCCTAATGAAGATCCAGGTGATCATGTGACTACCTTTCATCTTTGGTGCTCATCTAACTCATTGAAAGATGACTCCGTACAGTTGGGATTGTTTCAACGTACTCTTATTAGGAGTGTCGTGAAATGGTACAATGAGCTTGATCGCTCAAGATACTCTTCTTTTGGAAAACTGGCAATGACCTTCCTTAACCATTTCCAGTTACCTGTGAGATACGACGCTGGCACAGAGCTTCTCTCCAATTTCAAATAGATAACAATGGACCATATCTCTGATCATATCCGAGAGTGGAGATGCTGGAAGAGTCTAATCAAAGTACCACTCCCACCAGCATTCCTGCTTGAGTGGTTCCTTAAGTATTTAGTCCCACAGTTATCCAAAGACGTCGCAACATCCAGAGTTTTCTCCGAATAAGATGCCATCATGAGGGCTCAACAGTTTGATCTCATCTATTCTCAGTCTAGTTTATTATACACCATCTTGCCAGATGCGCCACGTTTGATACTAGATAAAAATAGACAGAGAGCTGGACCACATGCTGATGGTATTGTTGGTTCAACACAAACTAAGCCCACTGAGCAATTGACAAAATAGTTGCAACAGTTATCCATACAACACACAGTGGCCAGCCAAACTACTGCTTTGGCTACTCCCCCTACCCAAACGTCGAAAGTACACACTGTGCAGTCGACTACCCCAAAGGTCACCCAACAGCCTGAAGGGAAGAAAAAACAACGAAAGAAGGGTAAGGGGGATAAAAAATCCACTGATAATGTTGGCGGGGACAATACAAAAAAATGAAAGGTGAGGTATCCATGCAACTTGTGCGCGGAGGACCACCCGTCCCATCTTTGTCCCTGACTTGCAGAGGCCCAAAAGTTTGTCACACAAGAACAACAAGCAATGTTGACTAATCCCTTTCAACATGGGAAAAATATAACTCAAGCCTCTACAAGTACAGAAGGGGGCAGCCAAGAAACCTGCCCTCCTCCAAATAATCCCTCATCTGCGAACGTATATATGGTTAGGGGTGATTCTTTCATAATGACTAGAGCGCACGACTATAGTAAACCAAGAACTTCTAAGAAGGGTAAATAAGCTGATCTCCCACCTCTTCCTCTACAGATTGAGAAGACGTTGGGAGAAACAATGACACTCATTCCAAAGGGTGCATTTAAGAAAGCTTCTCACAACCCAAATGCAAGGGCCACCCAGAATTACTCTGTGGTGGAAGATTTATCACAAACCCCTTGTGCGATGTCTACTTTGGAGGTCCTCCAAAGCTGCCCTGCTCAAAGGAAAGCCTTGTTAACCTCTTTGGGCTCTACTGAGACTTGTAATTCGAGCACCATCATGTTAGATACAATCGAATTAAAACCTCGTCTGCCTTACCACTTTGTGTTTCAGATAGTAGTGGCTGATCCCACGAAAATTTTTACACATAATATCTTCTGCACGGTGGTCAACGAGGGCACCTCGACATGCGTTATTTCATTAGCATGTTGGAAGGCCATTGGCCATCCCACTTTGTCTCTTTCACCTACTCTCCTCATGGATTTCGACGGTCATTCTTTCCGACCACATGGCATCGTTCATTCTTTCCCTGTGCAGTTAGGAGGGAAAACCATGTGTGTCAAAGTAGAGATAGTCGATGCTCCCCTCGACTATAACCTCTTGTTAGGATGGAGTTGGACTTATGCTATGCAATCTGTGGTTGCTACAATTTTATGAGTCTTGTTGTTTCCACATGAGGGTTGGATAGTGACCATCGATCAATTGTCCTTCTCCAGACTTGACCCAGCTTTGGGGGCATCCACGGTCCCGATGATTGATAATCCTCAACCAGGTGTCGTTAACGTAGGAGTTGGTTTGTGCCCGTCCTTGATGGGTACCTTTGATTACCCACCTCCTCACGACGATGTCAAATTTATATCTAATCACCATAAGGTTGAGATTTTTCAAGTTTCGTTGTTCCGCATGAGTTACTCTGAGAATCCTTGGATTCTTCCTTCCCCATCAACCACGATGGATGAGATAGGGCACTCAGGCATGTCCATGCCCTTGTCGGCCGCTGAAGTAGTGTACTCTTTAGTCCAACAAGCTTCAGCTAACCCAGATCCGACTCCTACAGAAGAGTTAGATCCACTTCTAGAGCCTATTTGGGCTCAGGGTTCTCTTGATAACGTCGATTTGTTAGACTTAGTCTTGCCTTCTGACGAAGCAGTAATCGAAGCAATGACTAGTCCGAACAAACCTTGGGAAGATCTTCATCACAGATCATATTTTCTCCCAGAGTTAAGCCGAATCGAAGCAAGAGAATTCACCGTTACCATGACGGGAGATCAGCCATGTCCTATTAATCTCTTAGCTATGCAAGAAATTTATGCTGAGGGAAATATGGCGGCTATCGCTGAAACTATACCCATCAACATCTCCTGAAACCCTGGCGTCGTGGAGAATGTCTTCGTTGGAGAGGATTGCTCCCCCGAAGAGATTCAAATTTACACGAATCTTTTCAAAGAATTCCACGACATTTTTGCTTGGTCTTATGAGGAAATGCCAGGTATCGATCCGAAAATAGTTGAACATGAAATCAAAACGTATCCTGATGCCAAGCCTGTTCGACAAAAACTTTGTCTAGTCAATCTCAAGAAAGCAACAACCATCAAGATTGAGGTTGAGAAATTGCTAAAGGCAGGTTTTGTTTATCCTATCCATTTGACTCAATGGGTTTCCAATCCTGTGCCAGTCAATAAAAAACAAGGCACGATTCATGTATGTACCGATTTCCATGATTTGAACAAGCCATGTCCCCAAGATAATTTTCCAACACCATTCATTGACCAGATCATTGATGAATGTGCCGGTTGTGAATCCTTTTCTTTCATGGACGTTTTTTTGGGATATAATCAAATCCAAATCAAACTCGAAGACCAGCATAAAACGACATTCATTTGTCCATGGGGTACAGTCACATATCGTAAGATGCCTTTTGGCCTTAAAAATGTTGGAGCCACATTCCAGCGGGCCATGTCTTTTGCTTTTCATGACCTCAAGCATATAGTCCAGTCTTATCTAGATGATTTATCATCATGATCTCGCAAGCGCACGGATCATCCCACACACCTTCGACTAATCTTCTAACGCTGTCTCTACTTCAGGATTCACTTTAATCCAAACAAGTGCAACTTCTACGTAACGTCAAGGCGTTTGTTAGATTTCATCATATCAACAACAAGGATCATGGTCGATCCTCTTAAGGTGGAGGTAATAATCTAGTTGCCCCCCCCACGCACAATCCTACAACTTCAGAGTCTACAAGGCAAGGCGAACTTCTTATGACACTTCATCGCAAACTATGCCGAAATCACCAAGGGATTTATGCATTTACTAAAGAACGATGTCCCTTTTTTCTGGGACGAATCCGCTCAATGCTCTTTCGACACATTAAAACATGCCCTCACAACCGCACCTCTGCTATGGCCACCTAACTATAACAAAGATTTCTTATTATATTTGGCTGCCGCAGAGTCAACCATTGGCATGGTTTTAGTTCAGGAAGACGATTCGTTCTCAGAATATGTGATCTATTACCTGAGCCGAGGCATCGTAGGACAGGAACTCAATTATTCTCATATCAAAAAACTTGCGTTGGCAGCAGTTCATGCTGTTCAACGGTTCCATCACTATGTTCTGTTTCGTAAGACCATCGTCATTGCTGTCGTGAATCCATTCCAATACATGTTGACACAATGAGTTATAGGTGGAAAAATCAGTAGATGGATAGTCATCCTCCAAGAATTTGACTTAGACTTTGTTTCAGCAAAGTCCAAGAAGTCATTGGTCTTCGCAGAGCTTATTTCAGAACTTCCAGTTGAGTCAGGTGACGTTGTACCTAAGGAATCACCTATCCGGGGAGATATGTTTTTGATTGCATCTATAGACCCATGGTACAGATATATACTTATCTATCTCCAGACTTTGAAGTGCCCCAAATCTTCTTCTTATGATGAGCATCGGCGGATACGCTATCAGGCTAAAAATTATCTCATACTCGATGATACATTGTATCAGAGAGGTGTAGACTGCATCTTACGTCGATGTCTCACTCATGAGGAGGCCATCATTGTGCTCAATGATTGCCATACTAGAGCTTGTGGCAGTCATTTATCTGGGTTGGTAGTAACCCAAAATATTTTATGAGCATGTTACTTCTGGACGACACTTATTAAAGATTGTATCGAATCGGTCAAGAAGTGCCATCCGTGCCAAATCTTTTCTCGGAAGATGAGGGCACATCCCGCTCCTATGTTTCCTGTCATCACAGTTGGTCCCTTCACTAAGTGGGGGATTGATTACACTACATGCAACCCCCCGTTAGCAAGGGGGCACCACTATATCATTGTAGCTGTCGACTACTTCACTAAGTGGGTCGAAGCTATGCCAACGTTTAAAGATGATGGAGAGACTGCAACTCTTTTCTTATTCAACCAGGTCATAGCAAGGTTCGGCGTCCTGAGAGAGATTGACATTGACCATGGCAGTCACTTTCAGAACCAAATGATGACCGAATTAACATCAAAGCTTGGGTTACGGTAGGAGTATTCATCACCTTACTACCCCCAAGCCAATGGGTAGGTGGAAGTTGTAAACAAAACTCTTAAGACTATTCTACAATGAACTATCAACTCAGCCAAGTCAAATTGGCATTTGATGTTATACTGGACATTATGGGCTTAACGAACATCTATTAAGACTACAACCGATTTCTCACCTGTCCAACTCGTTTACGGGCTAGAGGTAGTCTTGCCCATTGAATGTCAAATCCCATCTCTAAAATTGGCAGTACAGTTATTTCCAGACACTTCTCTGCTTGAAGAATGGTTAGTACACCTTGAACAACTCGATGAGCAGTGTAACGATGCAGCCCTAGCCAACAAGGCTCACAAACATAAGTTCAAGTGTCAATATGATAGGTTCATTCATCCTCGGATTTTTTCTGAGGGTGACCTTGTCCTAGTCTATGACCAAGATAAGGACCCCCTGGGGGCAGAAAAGTTTAAACCCATGTGGTTTGGACCCTTCATTATAAAAGAGGTATTAAAAAAGGGCGCTTATTGTCTGGTTGATTTTGAAGGGAATGCTTTGGCGGAGCTTAGAAATGGGTTGTACCTCAAGAAGTATTACTCATAGACAGGTCACTGTGGGTAACTTCCTATAACATATGTATAGTCTTTGTACTATTACTTTTTAAGTTTTTTTTAAGTGTTATGGACGTGTCATTGATGTTTTCTTTCATCAATATGGCAGATGTCAAGTGATTCCGAGGTGTTCGTTGGGTATGCATATGGTGCTAGTTGACACACGCGGAGGCTTGCCTCCGCAACTTGGGTAATATTTACGCCTCAGGGCCAGTTGTTATCTTTCGAAGGTATATGCTTAGGTGACACCACAAATAATGTCACAGAGTATAGTGTAGTTATTGAATTGCTTCGTGACGCCTTGTCATTGGGTATCTCTCATCTCCGGGTCTATCTTGATGCTCAACTGGTTGTGTTGCAACTAAACAGAGTATACCGGGTTCATGATCCAACTTTACACCGATGATTCCTTTGGGTACGTCTCTTAGAACGAAACTTTGATTATATTACATATTGTCATGTTCCTAGGAGATTAAACCAAATTACAGATACTCTAGCTAATCAAATTTTAGATTGGCATCTTTCCCACATATAAAAGAACATGGACATAAACAAGTAAATACATTTTTTCACATAGAATCCATCAGACACAAAAAGATAAAAACCATATATAAAGATCATAAAATAACCATAGTACATAGATGGACACAAGTGCCTCAAAAATGGGTAGTAATGAGTCACCGAGCTTATGCCCTCAAAAAATATATACAAGTAGGTGCTCGTGGCACATAAAAAGTCTAAGTAGGTTCAAGGCCTGTGGGCCCTGTTATAATCATCCACAGCATGGGCTAAACGCCTAAACAATCGGATCCATGTCCGAGGTGACCCCACTACATGAGGCTGCATGGATGGCGGCAGGTCCTCTATCTCTGCCATCGGGACTGTGCGAGTGAGTGCAATGAAGTCCCGCTCAACTCGTCTAAGGACTCTCTTGGCCTCTCCGGCTGTGAGGTTCCCTACTACTATTGCTCCCCCAGCGGCTGCAGCTGCGGCCTCTGGTCGTGGATGACACATGTTCCGTGCATAATCGATAGGTCGCACGGGTCCCACATCTGCATGCAACAAACATTTATCCGTCAAATACTCTGGCATACAAAAAAATGATATATATAACAAAAATGACATAAAAATTATATATGAAAACAAAAAAACTACAAAGGTAGAGACTTACCCATCTCCCCTCGCTCCTCACCAAGAGGCACGGGTATCTCAGGATCTCTAGAGAAATCTATCCCTACATATGGGTAGTCCTCAATCACAGGGATTTGTTATAACATCCACGAAAAGAAATCATCGTCGAAGGACTCAATGGTCCTTCCACCACCCTGTTGCGGAAGTAACACTGCCCATCTACACACTGCAGGGAAAGAGGCCCGATGTCCTCCTAGTACAACCCGAGGACTAAAACTCAAAACTCTCTCAAAAAAGAATGAACACAAGATGGTCCCAAACTTGAAGTTCCTCTATGTCCACTATCATCAATCTGTCAATTGCCTCTTCATGCACTCGAGCAGTGTGGTACTCCAGTCGAAAATTTGTGCATTCATGCACTCGATGGCACAGTTCAACTGTGTGCGCGACACCTGATGCAAGGCTGCTAAGCCGGTAATCCACCCAATCAGTAACAATATAGTCTGCAACACTAAGTTAGTAATCTTGCTAATAGGTACCTGGGAGCCCACATGGTCAGTCCCAGCCTCACAATGCTCAGCTATCAGTTTCGAGATATTTCTCGGCCCCACAGGAAATGTCTGGAAGTTGACTGGTTCCCCTCTCCTTGAGAGGCCAGTTAGAAAGTAGATATCCTCGGTGGTGGGCATAAGTGATTGCCCCTCTATCATAAATGCCTCTGCATCAGGGTGCCAGTAGTCAATCAAGGCATTCAATATCCTTGGTTGTGCATGCATAAATGGACATAGAAAGAATTTGAGTAAACCACATTGCATTAACACGACCATGACATTCATATATGCTGCAACCAACTCACTGATTGCCTCATGCTCCCTTTCCCTCCACTGGACATACATCCTGCCAACACAACAAGGTAAACGAGGGTCAGTACTTCCTTTTAGTTTTATTTTTCATCATAAAAGGGGGGTACACATGGGCTGTAGAGGTGACAGTCGCATGTACACATGGGTATACTTTACTCTACCCGAATGTACACGTGGCATGTCCAGAGACAACTCACGTGTACCTAGGGCTGACCTTTTTAAGGTCGACGCCCACCCAAAAAATAAACTAAACAACGAAATTGAAGTATTGAATAGCTAGGTAAGGGAGTTTGTACTTACTTGGTCCAAGCATAAGTTGGTTTCATCCACCATAGCTCCCGGAATCACTATTTTTGGTAAAGGGGGTCTTTTGGCTCCAGAGTCAATTTCCAAATCAACAATGGTGATAATGAGATGCCAACTTCTATTTATAGACTTTTTGGCCTCTTTTTTGTCATTTTTTGTCCTCCCTTATAAGTTTCTTTATACCAAAAACCATTTAGAGTGATCTGGGAGTTATATGGGAGGGATTTGATCAGGTATTGGGACATTTTTTTTTGAGTTTTGAGAAAATATTGACGGTCCCTAAATTTTTTTTTTCAAAAATCAACTTGAGCATATAGGTTACGTTACCACCCCAACTTTTGCATCTCGTTGTCTTTTTCTTCTGCTATAGGATCGATCCCATCAGGTTGTGACACAGAACAGTCATATCTGCTCTAGAAGTGTCGCAACTTGGTGGTAGAGCTTACCAGAACATGGATGCCCTAGGTAGGTCCTGGTTGCATTATGGTGTCCATGTCATTTCTAAAAACACTGTAGGCTCGGGAGTTTGTATAGTCTTTCCTAAATATGAGTTTGAGCCTCATTTGCATGATTCTTTTTCACTGTTTGTCTCACCCTTAGGACTCCCAAAATAACGAGTCTCCTTTTAAGCCCTTTTCAGACCCTCTAAAAATGAAAAGATTGCTGAGCGATCTTGTGGCCTTTCATGCTCGTTAAACTGACATTTGAAGTCATGTCTATCCAGCGGTAGTTTACCCCTTTTTCAGTCCAGAAGGTCAACTATACGAACAAAGGTATACTCTATCGAATTCCCATTCTTTAGAAGAGTACTCTCAGGTATAATTTTATTCCTTTTTCGGGCCCGAGGGACTAAATTTATGAAAAAGAAACCCCCACAGAGTCCATAGTTAAGCTCTTTTCAAAATCCCTAAAATTGAAAAGATCGCCGAGTGACCTTATTCTTTCACACTCGTTAAATTGGTCCAGAAGAATATTCCTAACATAGTCCATAGTTAAGCTTTTTTCAGACTCCTTAAAAGTGAAAAAATGGCCGAGTGATCTGGTCCCTTTCACACTCGTTAACATGGTTTTGAATTGATGTCTAATCAGTGCTAGTTTACCCCTTTTTCAAACCGACTAGAATATTGTCGAAAAAGGTACCCTAGCGGAGTCTCCTTTTATGCTTTTTCAGACTCTCTAAATATGAAAAACCACTGATCTTACCTTCTTTGGTCTCATTAAACTTACATCGAAGGATGTTACCATTGTGTGTTCTATCAACCGCATTTGCATACCTTATCCACAAGCCTTATGACAGTTTGCTTCTGCGTCTTAACACCTTTGGCCACCGGAGGATTTTTCCCGAGTATCATTTTACCAGAACATCAGTCTTGTCCTTGTGCCTTGAGCTTGTATGTTTGTAGTACTCGTTCCTCCATTGTAACGTAATATTCCTTTATTCTTTTTCCAAAATTATCGAAAAGAACAAAAAAATCAAATATACCCCAAAAAGAGGATGGGAAAAGTATTTTCTTTATTGGTAGCATAATGAGTCGCCCTTGGATAAAGCACATCTGTCCGTTTGATCATCACACTATGGGATGTAGCATGACCTTAGGAAGCTTTTCTCACTATATAGAGTTGTGTCCTCCACCATTTGGTTATTCTTCCAAACATATGGAGAGTTTGCGTTGCCTCCTGCTTCGTAGACTTGTGAGTAACATATATGTTTCCTGAGTCTCATCACTTGTCGTGCTATTTTCCAAGGGAAGTTTGTCACTAAGCCTGAGTCGGCCCCTCTGCAATATGTCTCTTGTCCGCATACCCGACCATCCTGAACGTCCAATCAAGTCCTTGTTCGAAATCCCTGAAGCCTTCAGTTCGATCATCAAGATTATCAAGTCCATGACCGACGAGCTGTCAAAGACCTTTGGGTAGTTCAGTCGTACACTCATATTACACTCCTAATCGAGTTTTGGAAGATTTTGAAGTTGTTGCTCGAGCTCTGAAGTCCAACTATTAGGCCGAATCAACTTCTGGAAGATGGATACTCTATATGCATATCTTTCTGATTTCGAGATGTAGCTCCGCTGTGTATTATTCACTGCTACTCTTTATAGTTATTTGACATGGATCTACAGTGTATTTGGTTGGTAGCCATGGTTCTATTTTATCCCGAGCATGGGTATGCCCGCCTCGGTGAGACATTTGTTATTTTGCAGACGACACCTCCTGGTTCCTGATCATTGGGCTCAATCGTTCAACACATCAGTAAAGATTGGTAATGTATTTCAACCATCAGATGCTCTTCTGACCTCACACATTAGGGGGCATCTGTTATAACCCTAAATTGCACCACACATACCTACCTGGCATCGGGCCAACTCATATCCCTTCTTTGCCAAAAATCTACTGAATAACTCTTTGAAAATCCTCTTGTGTCAAGGCCCACATGCCTTAACTCATTACTGCATGCGTGTACATGCTTGCTGACTCACAACAACCCACATGTACCTAAAAAAGCACGAAAAAAGGAAAGTTGCCAACGGAACAAAAAGCTATGGGTCAGTTAACTGAAACTCCTGGCCATGCATGGCCGAGGGTTCGTCCAAAACCCTAGCTCCTTCTAGCCTATAAAATAAGCGGTAGGGGTACCATTTGGAAGAGGAAAAAATATAGCGAAGAAACTCTGCCCATTTATGTAATCCATTGTCCCAACCCTTTAGCCTTTCCTCATGCCAAAGGATATTTAACATAAAGAAGTTGAAGGACAAATCAAGAGGAGCCCAGGATCAGATTCAAGGAGCAGTGGTCGGTCTCAACTTTTGTAAGTTGATTCACTTTCAGTAATAAAAAGAATACTTTTCCCATTCCAATGCATGAATTGTCTATGATTTGATTGATTTATGCTTGATTTCTAACCCTTGAGTATAGATGTAGCATGCATGCATGGTTGTTGTTTGTCTTGAGTGCAGGTCATCTGTGGAAGGAGCAACGCAAGCAAGTAATCAAAGCGCAATGGAGTATCTACATTGAACGCCGGTAATAAGGTAGGTGGCCCTTTCCCATTCATTTACTGAGAAAAAGGGATTTAAATCTTGGGTCATAGGTAAAAAAGTAGTTTCTATTTGGTCAAAATCTGCATGCAAGTCTGACCCTAGTTTGCTAGTCCGTACGGTGTTTTTCCCAACAACAAAATCACTCTTGCTCTTTCTATTATCTCCTTAGTTTGTTCCTCATCCATCATAAAATGGTTCATTTCTTCCTTCTTCTATCCTCTTTCCAGAGCCCTCTGCATATCTCAAATCTTTCATAGTGCTTCCCCCAGCTCCCCCATGCACATAGAGTGATTTAGTTGTTTGAATCCATTTTCATCTCTCCTTTATCATGCAATAAGATCTTGATCAATGTGTAAAGTAACCTGATGTACCTCCCTCTTGGCCCCTTTTGAAATTCCTTCTCTACAATAGTGTAAGACTTCACAGTATCGACAACAAATTTAGTAATAAACCCTGCAACAATATTGTCTAACCAGAAATCCACTACAAGCGTGAATTTATTATTGGCCCTTTCTAGCCACACAATGTTATTAGTAGTCCATTCTACTGGCCTTATCTGATTAATCAGATGAGGATCCTTCAATATAAATAACTACTCCTTTAATAAATATTGAAAATAACAAAAATATGCCTCATGCAAATCACTAAACACATACCTCTATAGATACTGACATGGTGTATACCTATGGCCTCTATTATCTTTTTTCACAAACTTGAGCTTCTTTGTCTCCAACCATATTTCAATCTCTTTCTTTGTAGGGTTCCAAGGCCTAAAAAACCTTGTCTACCACTGCATTCTCTTCATAAAATCCCTTCCAATAAAAAACACAACCATTTGTTGGATGTATGGGCTGACCCAAGTTCTACCTTAGTTCTCCAAGAAAACCCTAGAAACCATTGACCCCTCTAGTAGTCCAGAAGGAAACACTGCACAAAGAGTGCACAATGTAGTCTCACTTGAGATGACTTGTGGGTGATTGCATGACCCAAGTGTCTGAAATCATGGAAGGGATAGAAGTCGTGGGAATGTTAGGAATATTATTACTTCTTTTAATTCAACAATTCTACCATACCATCATTCCGATCTACCATTTATTCACCCTTTAACATTCATTCTTTAGAAAATAACATGTGAACTGTAAATCAACCTTAACATATTCATATATTCATTCATTTAACATAAAATCATGTCAAAGCAATACATAAGAGAAACACACATAGAGACATCATCTTTTACCATGGTTCACCACCCCAGGCTACGTCCACAAATATCTTCTGCTTATTTATTAATCTTCATCAAAAGTTTTTCATTTTGTGCATTACAAAAAAAGTTTAACATACTTCATAAGGCTAACCAGTGTTGCACCAAGCTCCACATCTTGCAACCTGACCCTCAATTACACTCCATCCGACTCATCATCACTAGAACTCCTCAAATCATACAAAAAAATTGATTACTTCAAAAATCAGAATGGTTCTCAAAAATATACTCTAAGCATGTTCAAAAGATTGATCATTTCTCCTATCCTCAGACAACCTATATTTATACTTAAAAATTGGGTAAAACCCCTTACATTATAATACAAAAACCTAATTCTAAGTGGACTCAACTTGTCCACATTCTAACTACCTTCACGCGCTAATCCACAATTCTGTCGCACTGATTTTACTTTGTTCCCTCCGCATGCTACTTCCTTGATCCATTCTACCTTGTTTCCTGCGTTGTATCTTGAACCTTACCCAGAATAAACTTCTCCAACAGATCGTCCTTTAGTTCTTCATTATCCTTATGTGATTTGGATAATTCAATGTTCTTTTCTTCCAAAATTCTTATTTTAATCCCTCAATTCATCTTTAATTTAATGCACATCTTGTGCTTTTACATATGTTATGAAACTCTTTGAGAATGCATTTACAAACTCCTGTCATATTGAACATATTTGGATGCTTTTATCAATACTATTCCACTACTCCTATGATTCACCTTCAAAATAAGTACTTGTACTGGACTTCTATACCTTTTCTTTGACTCAAACCATTCTCTAAGATCAATTCAATCTTCATCTCCCCCTAAATTTAATGATTGTCATTAGTTCTTTTCTTAATACTTGGGGTATAGTCAAAACCCTTAACATCAAATTCCACCAAAAATCAAATATTTACCCATATTTTTTATAAACCTTTTACCAATATATATATGCATTTTTTATCTAACATATTTTTTTAATGCCAAATTTAAGTTGGTCGCACCTTGTTAGGCCCTTATTCATGAATGTCTTTTGCAAGCCAACCTTGTACCTAATGTATCTATCAAATTTATAAGCTGATATATATAATTTTTGGATTCTCAATTTGTTGATATTTCTTCTCTGAAATGCCATAGGTATCACTTATTTTGTACTTATCAATAAAACATTGTCCTTTTTTCCAACACCTTTTATTTTTAACTATTATCAAGAGAGATAAGTTGTATGGATGGTATCTCCATCAATTTCATAACAACATCGAAAAATCTTGGATTTATAATAGTTTTTTGAGTCCTCTTTCTAATGGATGTAGTCTCACTTTAATTGGTCATCACAATGTGCATATATGCTTACCTTAGTGACCCTTCCTACTTTTAGCTAATTTTCAATACCTAAAAAAAATAATGACTTGGATGGACTTACAATATACAATTTTTATGCCTTTGTTGATGAAAATAGGACAAGATATATTTTGGAATATCTTGTTCCAACCCTTCAATTCTCACTTGATTTGGAGCACCGAAGCTCCGTCCAACATAGAAAACATTTCAAGACTCCTTCGAGACTCACACACTTTCTTATGGAGGGAAAATGAAAACCTTATTTCTCTCGAGTTCCTATAGAAAAAGGGGTTATCATATATGGGAAAGTGTGTGGGTTTACAAGGGGGGACAATATTTATATAGTTAGTTCATAGGCTTGGTTTCAAAGGTCAACTCCCTCTTCCTTCTAAATTAAGAGATAAGTTGAGAAAGAAATGAGAGGAGGGTTAAGAGCCACTTTGGTTGGCTTCTAGACACTTCTTAGTTCTCATATCATGGTCATTTGAAGAGGTAGAGTTAGTTATAAAAAATGAATGGGTGGCAAGTAGAGGAGAAGTTAGTAGTGGAGGGTAGAAAAACCAATGTAACCATAAGATATAAACCATAGTTGTGAAAAAATCCTAGTAAAGGATTCCCCTCAAAAAGTAAACTAAATTCAAAACATAGGCTATGGAAGCAACCAAGAGGTACAATAAAAGGTTCCCAACTACAATCAAGGAAGAGATAGATCTAATTGAAAAATCAGCCAGGGAGAAATGTGGAAATACCTCATTGAATGACATTGATAAGAATCTCATGGAATCGATACTAGACATGAGATTTTCCTAAAACAGGTACACCAAATATTTCAAGTTTGTTGATTTATACTAGCAAAACAAATCCTTCATAGCCCATATAGTTGAAGAGTGAGGGGTGTAGTAGTAATCCATCCTAGAAAATTTGAACTTCTTAGATCTCAAATATGAAGCATTGGTCAAGATAGTTTGGGGTATGGAAGCAATCAAGAAGGAGCAAAATTAGGGTGACCAAACACAAACTACAAAATCCCAGGTAGACACCAATCTAGTCTACATATATGTAGACTCAACCTCATAGGGTGAGGACTAGTTTCCTTGTTGACTAGTCTAAGTCCTTTTTTGCTTAATCTTTCATTTTAAACATTAGGATGCACATAACTTTTGTTCTTCTTCATCAAAGAGACTACTAGTTGGAATTTTTTTGTCTAAAAAACAACCATTGTTATATCTAGTTCCCCTAGGCTAAATAACTATTCTAATACTATGAACACATCTATTAAAATCAATGAGCATCGCATTAAAAATCATCAAATATATGATAATTAGCCTAAAAAAACAACATTTTTTTTATACTAATTAATGGATGATAACTAAATTTAAAATTTAAAGAAAAAAAAACATTGAAATATTTTAAAAAATAGACCTTGTAAAAAAAGTGTTCATACTAGTATCACCATTATTAAAAAAAAAAAAAAATACACCTTTTAAAAAGATAGCTTAGAACAAAAAGTGGTGATATATGTATTTCAGAAATTTTTAACCAAATAAAGTGGTTTTGGGCCTAGAGTTCTCATTTTTAAGTATCCTTATAAATCTTAGATGTATTTATAAGGATTCAATTTTTTAAGTATCCTTATAGATCTTATATGTATTTATAAGGATTCAAATTGAAGAAAGTTGAGATTGGAAAGCTTAAAGAGTTGATGTTAATGATCAAACCTAAAAAATTGTTACACTATTGCTCACATATATGTGAGTGTGAGCAGGCTCACATATATGTGAACATGTTAAGGTAAATGACTTTCTTCCAATTTTTTCTAGACTCCTATTCCATGATTATTATATGACTCCTAATCCATGATTATTATATGATAACCATAGATTTTTTATAAATCCAACATAACATTCAATATCACTATTATTGTGGTTGTTCTTAATGTTACATTGCATAATGTTACATTGCATATAAAGAATTAAAATTATTTGCAATGTGCATTACTATATATAAAGTTTCAAATTTACACAAATGATCTATTCTCTCATTTAGAATGTTTGTCTCATAAATAAGGTATATCCTATCAATAAGGTATAAAATAATACTTAGGATTCTCTTAAAGAGCAGACAAATGCATTTTGAAAATGGAAAGGCCAAACCATCAATGTGGCTTATCTTTAAATTTGTGAGAAAGATGAGAAGAAAATGATTTGGAACTAAATTAACCAAAAAAATAATAAGAAACACAACCTTGAAAACAATACCATCCCACATATGTTCAAATGATAAAAAATAGGTCACATAAAAAGGTGAATAATAATGGCATATTAATAATCTTGAAAACAACACCATCCCACATATTTTCAAATGGTAAAAATTAGGTCACATAAAAAGGTGAATAATAATGACATATTAATTTGTAAGAAAATAACCACAAGAATCATTTACCAATAGTTCCCAAAACGCACACAAGAATCAAACTAGATTCTCACAGTCTCAGGTCATCAAGGTATTGAAAATTAAGATGAATGAAAAAAGCCCTTCTAAGCAAATTGAGAAAGATTTCGTAGTCTTCAAAGTATGTTAAAATTATAGGTTGGTCCTACAAGTAATAGTATTCAAGAGGGTCATGGTAATTAACTTTAAAATAACAAAGAAGAAAAAAGTAAACATGATCCTTGTAGAAAGACCGAGAAATTTTGTTGTAATGTTATTTGACCTTGTATAAATTAGGTTATTTTTATTTGATTTTTTTTTTTATATTAGTTTTTTTTTAATTACATTTGAATGTATTTTTTTTTTTAAATGAAATCAAATATAAGTTTTGGGTGATTTTGAAAGAAGATACCTTACCATTAAACTTTGTAGCTAGAATTCATTTAAATATTAATCAAAGTTTTTATTATTAAAATCCAAAAATGTGTAATTATTCATATAAAAAAAAATAAAGTTCTACAAACTTATTACAACCATATAGACATGTTATAAAATATTTTATTAGCAAATCACTAATTTAGAATTAAATAGGCATGTTATGAAATATTAATCACCAATTTGTTTTGAAACATTATATAGCATTTCAATGATCAATTTACAACCAAATGGGCATGTTATGCAATATTAATCACTAATTGTTTTTAAAACAATGTAAAAAAAAAATAAAAAAAAAATCAACTATTACTACAAAATGTATCTAAATGTATCTAAGAGTTCGTAGTAACAATCTCAATAACCATATATACTTATACCAAATATCAAATTCCTTTACTCCATGCTTCTTCCTTCTCCCTCTACCAATCCCTCCAACCACCTTTTCTATTGCAATCGATGTAAATTATCCAACTTTTAAAACCACACATACCTCGAAGACTACAACAAAATCTTTTGAAATTGCACTTATTAAGAAGATTTAGGAATACTTCAAATCTTATGTAGAATATGTTAAGTGTAGAGGCAATAACAAAAGGATGGAAGGATGCAAGAGGGTCGTGGTAATTAACATCAAAAGAATCAATAATGTTTTGGTTAAATATTGTGTTAATAATGTGAATGTTTTATCCTTAATATGGAAGTGGTTCTTAACTTCAAGAAAACCAATAATGTTTTGGTTAAATATTGTGTTAATAACGTGAATGTTTTATCTTTAATAAGGAAAGACATTTTCTTTTGTCAATTGGATGGGAAATGAAATATTCATTTTACCTTAATGAATGAATAATTTTCTTTGTTGTCTTTCCAAATAAGCAAAAACAAATATGTTGCTAAATTAAATTAAATTATGTGCAAAACAAATATGTTGCTAAATTAAATTAAATTATGTGGAAAACAAATATGTTGTTAAATTAAATTAAATTATGTCTTGTATGGGCTAGGGAATTTCTATTGTTTTTCTAAAGGAAAATGGGCTAAATGTTTTCTTATAGTAGTGATGGGAGTGCCCTATTAAGCGTATTTTAAAATGATTTCTACATCTTTATTTTTCTTTTTTTATTGAACTACTTCACTATTGATTTCCATCATTTTGAGGAAAATCGTTATTGTATACTCTCATCATATAAAAAAACATATTGTGTGGTAAGTGTAAATGTAGTTTTACACAGTCTATCTAATAGTTTATTCGTAGTTACGTTCAAGCTTGTACTAATTCCATATTATTTTTCTCATGCATGTTTTACTACTTGTTTCTAGTACGATTGAAAACTTTGATTGTGGAAAGATCAATGAGATGACAAACATTGTTCATAGAAATTAAATATACAGATAAATGGACACCTTATCATACTTTTGAAAATCTTAATCCAAGAATCCATCTTCTATTCTTATTACAATCTCTTTTGAGCAACCTATCTATCAGAGAAATACTAACTAACTCTTGTGAGAATCTACCCATGTTTGAACATACATCTAATATCCATGTAATGTATGGTAGAATTGGTTCCTTTAGTTATCAAAGTGAAATAAACATCCTTTCACCAAAGATTGGTGATAATTATGTTTTAAGGTTTTGATCTAAAATGGATCATTATATAATTTGTCATCTATTTTGGTACTTTTTTGATGGAAAATTTGCAGCTATCAGCTTGCATATCCCAGTTCAGGGGAATGTCCCAATTTAGTGACATGGGGATTAGAACCTTTCAGAGCCTGTTTGAGATCTTAAATGACCTATTTTGGGGTCAAAATTTGCAAACACAGTTTCCATCCTCTTGGAATTTTTATACACATTTATGGTTTTCCAACTATGTGAAGGTCACCTCAATTGGAGTTCGTATGTAATGTCCATTTCCAAATGAGTACATGGAGGATGACGGATTATCCTATACACTCTCCCCGTAGGCTATAATCAGTGGGAAAGGGAAAACTATGAAGATTAATAAATGTCACTAGCTTATTAAAGATAAATTATAAAGGTGACATTAGTTAATTAAAATAAAATCTTATAAAGTGACTTTTCAATTAATTGAGAAAATAACCTTAGAAGTCACTTTAATCATTTAAAGTGATTCTCATGAGAGGCTTATAAAAGGAGATGAGGGGGTCTCTCTCTCATTATGCATGTTATGTTTTTGAGTTGAGATCGTGGAGAGATCAAGGAACTTTAGAGGCTTAGGGTTTGGAGTAAAACCCCAGATCTAGTTTCAGTGGTGAAAGATCCACTCTAGCTAGAGGGATTGGTTTTAGTGGTGGGACATCCACTCTAGCCAATATGGTTATAAAAATATTCCTATGACGGAGATATTCTATTGGAATCTTGGTATAGGGTTGAGGAAAAACTCTTGCATTCAACAATATTACCAACTTAACGAGAACTTTCCCGAGTTCTCATTTTTTACCTCATTTTTAAAAATGGTCCTATCGGTAGCAACCCCCTCCCTTTTTAGGTGGTATTTTGATATTTTAAATTTTCTGATCCATAATATTTCCACAATATGTTTTTTAAATGATTATTTTTCATCTATTTTCAAAATTTTCAAAATTTTTTATTTTTATTTTTTATTTAACGGTGTTTTTAGTCATTTTTCCATGCTTCTTTCAATCTTAAAAATATTTTTTACCATTCACTTTTTTGAAGTTACGATTTTTCATATAATTGAGTCTCCTTAATTAATTTATTGTTCCATACTTTTAAAATATAGTGGAAAGCACCATTTTTAACACATTGTTTACCTTTACTTCAATATATAGAAAAAACATTGTAGTTAAATAACACTTTTTTTAATATTTAACAAAATAAAATATAATTCATTTTTTTTTGATAAATTAAAAACTAAAAAAGTGAAGAAAAATAAAACAATTGAAATTTAAAAAAAAATAGAAAAACAAATTTAGATAATAAAAAAGATTAAAGAGAAACTTAAAAAACTAAATAGGAAAAAAAAACCAAAAATCAAAACAAATATATAAACTAAGCTAAAACTAGAAAAAAAAACCAAACAAAAAAAAAGGTAAAACCCAAATTTATGGCCCAAAAACTTTAGAAAAGTTTAAAAAACACAAAGAACATTTAAAATATATATTAAAAAAAACAAATTAAAAAACTTAAACTATAAAATTTAATACAAAATTAAAAAAAAAACTAAAAAAACCCTAAAAAAAACCTAAAAAAAACTATTAAAAAAACTTACAAAAAACATAAAATTACAAAATTAATTAATTTTTTTTATTAAAAAACTTAAAAATATGTAAAATTGTATGAAAAAACAAACAATTTAAAAAAAACATATGCACCGGTGATGGGCGGCCATGGGGGGTGATACTGGGCATAACCCCAGCCCCTAGGGGCTATGCTCTGGTCCCATGTGGCCAAGGCTTAGCTCATGGGGGATGGGGTGATGATCTCCCTCGGGATAAACCTTGGTCCCACGGGGCCAAGGTTTAGCCCCTTGGGGCTGGGGTGATGCTCGATATCACCCCAACCCCAACAGACTAAGCCTTGGTCATGTGGGACTAGGGCTTAGCCCCTGGGGGTTGGTGTGATGCCCAACCAGCTAGGTTGGTTGGGCACCATGGGTGTCATGGGGGGTGATGTTAGGCATCACCCCAGCCCCTAGGGGCTAAGCCTTGGTCCCACGGGGCCAAGGCTTAGCCTTTGGGGGGTGGGGTGATGTCGAGCATCACCCCATCCCCAGGGGCTAAGCCTTGGCCTTGGGAGACCAAAGTTTAGTTCGTGGGGGATGGGTTGATGCTCGACATTACCCCAGCCCCCGTGGGATAAGCCTTGGTCCCGTGGGACCAAGGCTTATCCCGTGGGGGCTGGGGCGATGCCGGGTATCACCCCCCATGACACCCAAATAATATGTAGGTTTGTAATTTTTTATTTAATTTTAATTTTAATTAACATTTGATCTTATTTCAATTGCAAAATTGTATTTTTTTTTTTAACTTTAATTTTTTGTTTTGTTTTAAATGTTATTAAATTTGTTTATATTTGCGTTTTGTTGGATTACTGAGAGGGGGGGTGAATCAATAATAGAGAAATTTAATCCTTTTTAACCATATTTTCCAAGTTTTATATCAATGTAGCATTATCATCCAATACCTACAGAGTAAATAAGCAATGAACAAATGAACAATCATACACATACACAATAAACCAGTGTTTTACGTGGAAACCCAAAGCGGGAGAAAACCATGGAATGACTTTTCTTATATGTCTTGAAGAATTACATTCATTGGAAGCACCAAATTCCTTTGTTTTTAGCTGCAACTGGAAGGAGACTCCAAGCCCCTAGTTTCTCAGGCTACAACTTGAGGGAAGCTCCAACTCCCCAATTCTCTTGCTACAACCAGAAGGAGGCTACAACCCCCTATGTTCTCCGACTACAACTAGAAGGTGGCTACAACCACCTGTCCTTGCCCCATCCAACTTCCCTGATGTATAAGTAGAATGGTGGAACCACTGTCACACTATCATTGTGCGATATACTACTGTAAACCCATACCAATCATCCTATACCAAACAAATTGTACTAATAACCTGAACCATGCATCAACTATGCATCAAATTGTACCTCAACCTGTAATCAACCTGTACCATAAACATGTGCATCAACCATGCAACAACCAACTTGTAATCAAGCTATACCATAAACAAGTGCATCAACCATGCAACAACCTGTACCTCAACCTGTACCATGAACAAGTGCATCAACCATGCACCAAACTTGTACAAATAACATGTCACAACATGTCTCATCAATATTATCAACCAAATTATATCTACTCACCAAGATCAATATGTGCTTCTAATAATATACCAATACAAGTATGCTACATCATCCATAAACCATGTGTCAACAATACTACTAACAAGTTCCTCCAACCATGTACCAAGTATGTACCAATCATGTATCAACTACTCATGAACTATGACTCATCAAGATGTACCAACATCATCAACTATACACATCATGTATGTGCCAACTCATCAACTACTTGTCTCAACCATGTACCCAACATGTACCTCAACCAAAAGCCCTCATCAATTTCATCATCCAAATATGATTTGTAACTTTGTAATAGACCTAGTGTATATGATCACATACTTTTAAACCTTCCTTAACTTTAACAACAAGAGACTAGCATTTTCATCTAACTTTTCTTTAGTCTCACATGACTAGTTTTGGATTAGTCAACAACCCTAACTTGAAAAAATCATAACTATGTAAATGTAATGAATAAATATCTAAAAATGGTACACAATGTTCTTCAGTTTGTTTATGCAATTATTCCAAGTGTCACTACTTGGAACCTATCAAAAAAGGAGTTATAGAAAAAAGGACATACCTTGTTGAATTCTTGCTTATTCTAGAGAGTGACCTTGTAGAGCGTTCTCCGCAATTTTTTTTTGTTGAATCGATACAAAAATGTTACATAGAATACTATAGACTGTACTCTAACCAACACATTTCATCTTACTAAATTTGAATCTCTTATGAAGAAGTTATGATGTTTTTACTCGAAACACCTGTTTTAAACTAGTTTAAGGACTAACCAAAAACCCTATTTTCCACGGAGTGTAACTCCAAAAATACAATGACCCACAAGATGAATTTCTTACCACAGATACTTAGATATGTTTCCTCAATGGCATAGAAATTTCTCGGTCTGAATCATTTTAGAAAATTTTTCATTGCAAAAATGGTTAGATGAACTGTAAATAACATACCTTAGAAAACATCATCAAAATAATTTATCCTCCCTTGAATTCCGACCTTCTTTTCTTCACCTTCCCTCTGAAATTCGGCTTAGATATCCTTTTTTTACCTCAACCACCTATAGATATTCAATATGCTCAAGTGTGATATAAAATGAGAGAGTCTTGCCTCTTATTTATACTCTCCATCTTCTAGGTCACTTAACCCATTTCTAGGCCACTTAACCTATTTCTAGGTCACTTAACCCATTTATAGGTCACTTAACCTATTTTCCTCATTTTTTAGGGTTAACCACTTTCCATAATAAAAAATTTCTCCATTACTTTTTCATTTAAATATTCCTCAACTTTGTCACCTCACTTTATCATTTAAATAATCTTCTTTGATTTTGTCACTTCACTTTATTATTTAAATAATCCTTCTTGACTTTGTCACTTTACTTTATCATTTAAATAATAATTTATTCTTTGCAAGCTCTTTGACTTCTTTGACCTTTTGGGTCTTCATTCCAACATATGAGGGTCCTCCAACTTCATAAGGCCATAACTCTCAAACCGTGAGGAGTTATGTGACATTCCACATACCTCTAGAAATGACATGACATGTACTATCCATATAGAATAGTATTACCTACAAATATATCAAAACACATACCATTATCCATCAAACAAACTTGGGTCCATTACCCAAACCTGGTTTCTCCAACTTCTCATGGCCATAACTCTCTAACTGTGAGGATTTATGTGACGTTCCACATACCACCAGAAATTGAATGACATGTAATATCCATATAGAATAGTCTTACCTTCAAATACATTAAAACTCATACCATTATACATGAAACAACCTTGGGTCAAACCTTTGTGCTACCAGAAGTTTCTACCAGACTTTCTCCAAGGGTTGACATAAATCAATAAGGGTTGACATCAATATATAATATCACTCTCCAATGGTTAACATCAATCAAAACCAACAATCCATACCTACTATCCATCAACCTAAGCCAACTGTCTTACAATCTTCCACTTTGGCATTGATAGCAACACTAACATTGATGGCAACACTTAGTCGTGATAAAATTCATGCTTATATTCCTCATCAATGTTTCTATCTCTCCCCCTTTGACATCAATGGAAAAGGGTATCTTCCTTTGGGGCTGCTCCCTCTGATTGAACTCTCCTTGGGGCTTCTCCCCCTTTCCACATGCCTTTGATTTTTCATTTTGTTTATAAGCCTCTAGTTACTCTCTCCCCCTTCATATGAATAATATCTCCCCCTTTGAAAAAGTGTATCACTTTGAATTCATATCACTCATTCTTCCCTTGTGACAATCGCTCCCCTTGGAAACATGCCTCTATGATCTCTCTCGAATCATTTACCTTTTTTCTATTTATGGTGCTTCCTCGTGTACATATAAGACATATAAGATAAGCCTTCAAAAGCATTCATTTTGGAGTAGAAATTACTCCTAGTCTCTGGCGAAGATACTCAAGGGCTTCCCATGGAAGCGGTTTTGTAAATATGTATGCCACTTGTTCTTTTGTTCCCACATATTTAACTCTGATGTTCTTCTCTACAACCTGTTCTCGTAGAAAGTGATACTTCATTGGAATGTGCTTCATCTTGGAGTACATCAACGGTTTTTTTGAGATATTGATGGTGCTTGTATTATCAATAGATTGGAATGGGCTCATCATACTCAACCTATATATCTATCAAATTTTGTTTCATCCATAGAACCTATGCACAACATGTTGTTGCTACAATATACTCTACCTCAGCTATAGATAAGGATATTGATGATTGGTTCTTGCTTAGCCAAGATACTAAACACTCACCCAAGTAAAATGTTTCTCCACTAGTTCTTCCTCCGTCATCAATGCAACCTGCCCAATCTACATCTGTGTAGGTAATAAGTGATAGATCCTTTCCTTTTGAATACCATAATCCAAACTCTTTTGTTCCTTTGAGATATCTGAAAATCCTCTTCACTGCTAATACATGCGATTCCTTTGATGTTGCTTGAATTTGTGCCACCTGTCCAACTGCCTACATTACGTCTGGTCTGGATGTTGTCACATATAATAGGCTACCAATCATTGACCTATATTTCCTGTGATCTGTAGACTTTGAATCATCATGTTTGCTTAACTTTCAACTGGTTTGCAATCTTTCATTCTGAACCTCTTTAACATTTCTCTGATATACTTGGTGTTATAACCCTAAATTGCACCAGACATGCATACCTGGTATCAGGCCATCTAACTTGCTATCTTTTCCAAACCATCACTGAACAAGCTCTTCAAAAAATCATTTCTTTGAAGGTGTATGTGCTCTACACCACTACTTCCCACGTACACACACCTGCTTCCTCACTACAGCCCGCGTACACTCATAGAATATCGTGAAATGTGAAAATTTCATAGGATACTGGTTTCTGGGCTATTACTTAACTATTTTACTACCCATAGCTAGTCACCCCAACCATTAATATCCCTTTAGGCCTATAAAATAAGGGGTTGGGGTCCCATTGCAAGAAGAAGCACAAGAGCATAGAAACTCTACCCATTTCTGTATTCCCCCTTTGCCCCAATATTCGACAACCACATTGTGAGTTTGAGCTAGAATTCCCTTTTCCTCTATTTCAATCCCTTTCCATTCCCCTAGAGAGAACTAAATAGGAGAAGGAGACATGCAAGTAGTTGGTGCATTGTAAAGAGGAGCCCAAGACCAAATTCGAGGAGCAGTGTTGGTCTCATATTGTAAGTGACTTTTGTGAGATTAATATAAAGAAGTACCTTTTTCGTCTCACCAAATGACATCTTAAATTTCAATGATGTGTTTACATTTCTTGTTTATGATGTCTAACCCACTAATCCATATGTAGAATGCATGCTTGTAGTTTCTTGTTTGTATTTTGGCGAATGCAGGTCAGCCTTGGGAGGAGACTTGTAGTCAGGAAACAATCAAGCACAAAGGGAACGACACTGGATGCAGAGTTTAAGTTATGCCTACCAGATCTCTACACTTTGTATTTTATGTATGATTGTGGGGTAATGTCGGGATAGTTTATAAAAAGTAGGAGACTTTAGACGATTAGCTCTGCCTACATTTTGGAACCCTGATATAGTCCATAGAGGGGTATTCCCGCTATAACACTTGGTTTGAGAAATAAAAATTCCTTCGTTTCTTTGACGTATCTGAAGACCCAGAAAAAATGATAGTTCTCCAAGTAATGAAATTTGAAATTAATTCTGCATATCCTTTGCAAATTTCTAGCTAAACCTGTCATTAGTACTTCCAAAAACAATATCAACAACATAAATTTCAATTAATGAAATACTACCTTGAGTTACCTTGATGTAGAGGTTGTTGTCTGTGCTTCCTTTCCATAGTTCGTAGGGAGTTTTGTCATTGTTGTTTCTGAGCATTACTCTGTTTTGAATGTGAACTGTTATATGCACTTCATGTGTCAAAAACGTATCTGTCAATTTAGAATCCATTAGCATTGTTCGAGGCATTTCCTGTGTAATTATCATCCATTATGATAATGTTCGCATGTATTTGAACCGCTCTTTGAACCAATCTATGAATCCATTCTCTCATCCATACTGTTCAAGAATTTACGTATGCAACTGTCCATAATGCTGACCCATTTATCACTATACTATCATGAAGTCTTGATTAATCCATCAAATTGTACTTCTACTAACTGACTGCTCTGGATGTGTCTTCTCAAACTGTGCAAGCTGCTCGAAGAATGGTTCTTTGGTATGACACAAATATCACATAGACTTCCCCTGTCTAATATTCATATTACCTAGGAGTCTCTAAGCTAGATGGCTTAGAACAATTCCTTCTCTAATGTGTATTCATCATCATATTCATTGGTAGATTCATCATCATCTTCATTGGTAGATTCATTATCCCTCTGAGCTCTGACTTCTTTCTTTCTATCTGTGCATTCATCTTTCACTACAATTCCTGAAAGTACAATCTCTTGAACCTGTTCCTTATTTACCTGTCCTTCCTTTCTTTCAGTTATTTTCCAAACCTTTCGGTATCTGACATCTTTCTTTTTCTCTGTAGAATTTTCTTCATTTCGTTTTATTGCCAATCTTGCGATCTCTAGTACCTGGTCTTTGTTCACATGTTCTTCCTATTTTCTTATCCATACTTTCTTATATTTGATATCACTATTATCTTTCATGGAAGTATCGATCATGCTTCTACAATCACTGACTATGTGTCCATAGTTATGAAATTTGTAACACTCAATGTTATGTGCAACCAAATAGACACTTCTTGCATGAAAATTTGCTTTATAATCCTTGCAATATGCAACCTTATGTCCAAAGTTAGTACAATAAAAACAACGACCATAAAATAAATTTGCATACTTGGGAGTGAATGATATTATTTATGGCATAGTCCTTCTGAGTTTTTTCTTTGACTGATCATGATCATAATTGAAACTTATTTGTGGCTTGAACATGGATGGTCTTCTTGAAGATGTATCTTTAATAGTTTTCTTAGATTCTGGTTGACCATGATTCCTTCCTTTGAGTACTTCTTCATAACTCTTTCTATTTTCTTCATTCTTCTTTTCTAGCAACGTACAATGCTTCTCTTCATTCTCTACAATTGATGTGTATGTTTTTGTGTCTTCAACGTTCTTGTTGAGCTTGAATATTTTTAGTGTGAAAACTTCTTCTTTAATATTCTCAACCTATTCTTCTTTCTTCATTATAAGAGACTTCATGACCTCTTATGTTCTCTTTGTTTCTTCAAGTTGGATTTTCAATGTAATTATTTCTTCTTCCTGTCTTCTCTCTTCTTGACCAAACTCTTCCTCAAGTTGGTTTAAGTCATTGGTTCTTTCCTTGAGATGATCCATCAATATCGTTTCTCTCTTTTCTGCTTCTTCCTTTTGTGCTGCTATGTTGGCTTCTAAACATTTCTTTTGATATTCTAGAGTTTATTCAATTCTTCTGTTCTTTTCTAGTTGAGCTCTTAAATTCTTGATGACCTACTGATATTTTTAGGAACTTTGAACACTTTCCTTTTTCTTCATCAATTCTTTCTTGGATGACTTGTTTTCTTCTCTTTCTTTCCTTAGATATTTAATTGCACTAATCAATTTTTCTCTGTAATCAACTTCTACTTATTCATACTCTTCCTCTTCTAAATCTGTCTGACATGATGAACATATTTCTTCTTGTTCTGTATCTGCATCTTCTTTGGCATTTTTTGAATCTGCAATGGGTGAAGAATATATGTCATGTAACTTATCCCAAAGTTATTTCGCTGATGAAAATTTACCAACCTTTTCTCTTACCAGATTAGGTAATCCTTCCTAGATGAAATCCATTGCTATTTTGTTATTATTCTTCAATTCCTTCTTGGCTGAAGTCTTTTCCCTTTTTGAACTATCATATCCTGTAACAACTGATAGCCAAATATAATGTCCCTATGCCTGCAAAAACAATTCTGTTCTTCTACTCCACAACTCATACTTAAAACCATTCTGACCATTAAACATTGGTACTCTATTCTTAGAATAATCCATGATCTCCTTCCAGTGGTTAAACTATTTCCTGAAGGAACATCACTCTGATACCAATTATTAGATTACTAAGAGGGAGGGTGAATCAATAATAGAGCAATTTAATCCTTTTTAACCATATAATCCAAGTGTTATATCAATGTAGCATTTTCATCCAATCACTGCAGAGTAAATAAACAATGAACAAATGAAAAATTAGACACATACACAATACACCAATGTTTTACGTGAAAACCCAAAGCGGGAGAAAACCACATAATTCATTTTCTCATATGTCTTGAAGAATTACATTCATTGGAAGCACCAACTTCCTTTGTTTTCCAATTGCAACTGGAAGGAGGCTCCAATCCCCTAGTTTCTCAGTCTACAACCCTCTATGTTCTCCGGCTACAACCACCTGTCCTTGCCCCATCCAACTGCCCTGACGTATAAGTATAATGATGGAACCACTCTCACACTATCACTGTGAGATATATCGTTGTAAACCTATACCAATAAACTTGAACCATGCATCAACCTGTACCTCAACTTGTAATCAACCTCCACCATAAAAAAAGTGCATCAACCATGCACCAACCAACCTGTTATCAACCTGTACCATAAACAAGTGCATCAACCATGCAACAACCTGTACCTCAAACTGTACCATGAACAAGTGCATCAACCATGCACCAAACCTATACAAATAACATGTCACAACAACCTGTCTCATCAATCTTATCAACCAAATTATATCTACTCACCAAGATCAATCACCAAGACAACTCTCAAAGATGTGCATCAACCAAGCATAACACAAGAACTCATAATCATCACCAAGATAAATGTGTGCTTCTAATAATATACCAATACAAGTATGCTACATCATCCATATACCATGTGTCAACAATACTACTAACAAGTACCTCCAACCATGTACCAAGTATGTACCAATCACGTATCAACTACTCATCAACTATGACTCATCAAGATGTACCAACATCATCAACTATACATATCATGTATGCGCCAACTCATCAACTACTTGTCTCAACCATGTACCCAACATGTACCTCAACCAAAATCCCTCATCAATTTCATCATCCAAATATGATTTGTAACTTTGTAATAAACCTAGTGTATATGATCACATACCTGTAAACCTTCTTTAACTTTAACAACAAGAGACTAGCATTTTCATCTAACTTTTCTTTAGTCTCACATGAGTAGGTTTGGATTAGTCAACAACCCTAACTTGAAAAAATCATAACTATGTAAATGTAATGAATAAATATCTGAAAATGATACATAATGTTCTTCAGTGTGTTTTATGCAATTCTTCCAAGTGTCACTACTTGGAACCTATCAGAAAAGGAATTATAGAAAAAAGGACATACCTTGTTGAATTCTTTCTTATTCTAGAGAGCGACCTTGTAGAGCATTCTCCGCATAAAATATTTGTTGAATAGATACAAAAATGTTACATATCATACTATAGACTGTACTCTAACCAACACATTTTGTCTTACTAAATTTGAATCTCTTATGAATAAGTTATGACGTTTTTACTCGAAACACCTGTTTTAAACTAGTTTTAGGACTAATAAAAAACCCTATTTTCCACGGAGTGTAACTCCAAAAATACAATGACCCACAAGATGAATTTCATGCCACATATACTTGGATATGTTTCCTCAATGGCATAGAAATTTCTCGGTCTGAATCATTCTACAAAAAAAGTTATTGCGAAAATGGTTAGATGACCTGTAAATAACATACCTTAGAAAACATCATCAAAATAATTTATCCTCCCTTGAATTCCGACCTTCTTTTCTTCACCTTCCCTCTGAAATTCGGCTTAGATATCCTTTTTTTTACCTCAGCCACCTATAGATATTCAATATGCTCAAGTGTGATATAAAATGAGAGAGTCTTGCCTCTTATTTATACTCTCCATATTCTAGGTCACTTAACCCATTTCTAGGCCACTTAACCTATTTCTAGGTCACTTAACCCATTTATAGGTCACTTAACCTATTTTCCTCATTTTCAGGGTTAACCAATTTCCATAATTAGAAAGTTCTCCATTACTTTATCATTTAAATATTCCTCCTTGACTTTGTCACCTCACTTTATCATTTAAATAATCTTCTTTGATTTTGTCACTTCACTTTATTATTTAAATAATCCTTCTTGACTTTTTCACTTTACTTTATCATTTAAATAATAATTTATTCTTTGCAAGCTCTTTGACTTCTTTGACCTTTTGGGGCTTCAAGCCAATATATGAGGGTCCTCCAACTTTGTAAGGTGATATCTCTCAAACCGTGAGGAGTTATGTGACGTTCCACATACCACCAGAAATGACATGACATGTACTATCCATATAAAATACTCTTACGTACAAATATGTCAAAACTCATACCATTATCCATCAAACAAACTTGGGTGCATTACCCAAACCTGGGTTTTCCAACTTCTCATGGTCATAGCTCTCTAACTGTGAGGAGTTATGTGACGTTCCACATACCACCAGAAATTAAATGACATGTACTATCCATCTAGAATAGTCTTACCTTCAAATATATTAAAAATCATACCATTATACATGAAACAACCTTTGGTCAAGCCTTTGTGCTACCAGAATTTGCTACCGTACTTTCTCCAAGGGTGGACATAGATCAATAAGGGTTGACATCAATATACAATATCACTCTCCAATGGTTGACATCAATGACAACAAAAAATCCATACCAACTATCCATCAAGCTAAGCCAACTGTGTGACACGTTTTTCTATTTTTTTACTTTATTTTCGATTAAAATTGA
>ML789486.1:159941-196833 GCA_009831015.1 Picea engelmannii | reverse complement strand
GTGTTTTTATGGTCGTTTAAAAAATAAATTATTTGAGAAGATTTTGTTCTTTCTATTTTTTTTTAATGAAAATAAAAAAAATAAAAAAATGAAATTGTAAATAAATTTTCAAATGACCATTTGGGGTCCAATTTTGGGTTGTTTATTTACTCAGGGTTTTGTTGTCAATATCACAATTTCAATTAGGTCGTAAATATATGTGATTTTCACTAGGAAAAAACATTTTGTTTTATGTAGCATCACTTTTTGATTTAGGTGTTGATTTTAAGGTTTTTCTAAGCTATTGTCCAAGTTTCAAAGGCCATGTTTGAAAATTGTTGTAATTTTGACCTCGTTTAAAAAATTGGTGCTACTGGTAGCACCAGTTTTTGATTTGGGGGTTTATTTTCATGTTTTTTAAGAAAAAAAAGGGTTTTAAGGGATAGAGTTCTCGTTTTGAGGTCACAGTTCTCGTTAAGTCGGTAACTATGTTATTCTTCTTCACATGAATAAATGTGTTGAATGGAAAATTACTCTAGAGAGGGAGCATTATTGTTTAGGGTACTGATTTAATCAACACCTTGGCCAAGAGATGGTAGCGTCCATTGATATTAGACAGATCCCATTGATGTGAGGGATTCATTTTGCATGGAGGGAAAGTTGATTTGCAAGGGTTTCATCTCTAATATGTATAGGGTGGATTTATGAAGAAAGCGTCCTTATTCTAGTTGGGGCAATCATTGTTTTCTTGAGGGATGTATTCATTATTATCTAGGGAGAAATTATGGAGTGCTTGGCATATTATTTTATGGTAGTTTTCAGTATGGGGAAAATGTAAACAACCTGGGTGATTTTATGGAGAGTAGGGAGAATTGATGGTTGGAGAGGAACATTTCAATGGAAATTTCCATTCTACTTTGAGAGGATACTTATGCCATATAGTTGGGTGACTTCCTACATTAGTAGAGGAGTGACTTACATTGGATAATAACAAAAAATTCATCTTTTGTTGTGACAACAAAATGTGGGCTTGAGACAAGGGCGTTAATTCTCATCTTGGGACCTCTAGTTTGTATGAAAAAACTAATTATTTGGAACAACCACCTTGTGGGTTATCTTGGAGGGGTTAATTGTTGGAGTTACTTTACAGAGACCTAGGATTTTCTTTTCCTAAGTTTTTTCCTTGTTTATTAGTCATAATTAGTCATTATCCAGTCTACTATATTTTAGGGGAGAATATTCCACTTGGAGAATATTCTCTTTTAGTTGACACTTCAGTTTGACTAGTTGAGTTGAGTTTAGATGCTGCATTGGTTTTGTCATCATGCAACATTGGGATCATCACTATGATAATGTGCACTTTCCTTAGGATCATCACCAGACTGGTGCTTTACCCTTGATTCCTTGATCTACTCCTCACTACACTCTATTAAGTTAGTTAACTAGTTAACTCAACTAGGTGGAAGTTCACTCTCGTAACTGCCTGAGAGACTAGACTAGGTGGCAGTTTACTCCTATAACTACTGGTGTATGTCCAGATCAATATAGACCACCACTATGGTGCATTGGTTCTCCTCTAGTGCACATTCATTGATTTATATAGAGTATATCATGTGTAAATTATTCATTATTCGTAACAATTAATGAAAATTCTTTCATTCTTTCTTTCCTTCTTCTTCTTTCTCAATTTCTATCTGAAAAAGTGTGTAGTATTTTCTAGATAGATCTATTCTATGAAATTTTAACACATTTACACGGTATCAGAGCCGACAGACTACTAAGCAAAATCTACACCAAAATGTTTTGCAGGTACAAAATATTGAAGATAACGAAAATATGGGTTTCCAAAAAGAATTCATTCTTACACCTTACAAATACTTTGCATGGAAGAGATAATAATGATTCATCTCTAAACCAGAGGATTGTATAGGTTAACCTTGAATATAGATACAAAAATTAACCCAGCCATAGAAAAATACAAGTACTTAAATCGGATGGATGAAGCACTCAGAACAATTTGCAGTCTTATTTCTATCTATCTCCTTTTTCACATATCTTCTTGTAAGACTCCCAATGAAGCCTAGACCACCTTGGAAGGGATTTTTTGAAAACATGATGAGATGATGGGACACATGTTGGAAGTGGAACTGCTCACATTGGATCCAAAAATCTTTGACAATATCCAATATTTCTTTACAAAATTCAAGGTTTTACTATCGCAACTCAAAGCTTACGGGGTTGATAAATCTAAGGAGGAGAAACAAATGGTTATTATCATTCTCTCAAAACTTGGTCCTCTATTCTCTATATTCGTATCCACATTCAATTTTGTTAGATTCTCCTCTAGAGCCACCTAGAGGATGCCTTCTCTTGAGGACTTTATCGAATCCCTCACACAAGAACAAACCAAGCTCATTAACATGGGAAAAATCAAAGGCCCAAAGTCCCATGCACTTACTGTGTAGGATGGCATCCACCAATATAAAAAATATAAAGATAAATACAAAAATAAAGTTTACACACATTTGAAGAAGGAAGGGTATACAAAAGCCTTCATTGATGCCTCCAGATCCAAAGGGGGAAAGGGAAGAAAAGGGGAGAAATGCATGTACCGTCACAAAGGATTCCATCCAGAATCTGCATGCATGCAAAGAAAAATAGATCTAATGTCTCAAATACTTCAGCAAAACAACCTTGGAGATCACATCCCTAAGGGTGCTAAGAAGAAGAAGCAAGAAGATCCGAATCTAAAGAAAATAAATTCTAGCCATGCATTGATTTCCATCAACTCCTCTCCCAATGACTGGATCATAGATTAAGGAGAATCACATCACCTGGCTACCTCAAAAGAAATATATTCTTCATTGGATGCATGCAAAGGTCCTCCTATTCTGATGGGGGAAAACTCTTTAGTCGAAGTCACCAACAAAGGAAGGATTGAACTCAACAATGGAAGCTTCGAGAATGTGCTATACATTCCCAAAATTTTCGTCATCCTTCTCTCCATCTATCAGATAAAATTTTTTGACACCGGAAATAAAGTCATATTCACACCAAATTTAGTGGACATCTATGACATGAAAACCAACTCCAGGGTTGCTACCAGTGAGTTAAATCATCAGTCTAGATTGCATACATTTTCTAAATTCATTGAACCTGATTATGCTTTATTGCTTACTCATGCTGATGAAAGTAGTAGGATATGGCACAAAAGGTTTGGAAATTTGAATTTCAGATACATGCAACAACTTAGCAAGAAAATATTGGTTGATGGTCTACTAGACATCCATTTCTCCAAGGGAGTGTGTGGGGGATGTGTTCTTAGAAAACACCCTCAAGAGAAATTCGACAAAGGAAAGTCTCAGAGAGCTTCCGCACCTTTAGAGATGATCCATAATGACCTCATGGATCATTTTCCGCATCCATCCATTAGAAAAGTGAGGTTTGTTCTCATTTTTGTTGATGATTTCTCATGTTTTTCATGGATCTAATTTCTCAGGAAAAAATCTAAGGTATTTCAACACCTCAAAGATTTCAAAGCCCTGGTTGAGACACAGTCCAGAAAGAAGATGAAAATCCTTCGAACTGATAATGGGGGAGAGTATGCCAATCATAAGATCCGTTATATTTTCTATGAGGCCAGGATTCAATTGCAACACTGATCCAGGTGGATATCGATGGCCACCCACCTTTTCCATTTGGCTCAAAACAAATTTCTGACAATTTTGGTAATTTACTATTTTTAGTAGTTTTTCGGGTCCTGAACTTCCAGAGCCGTTTTGAGGCCCTAAACGACGTTTTTTTGGGCATGTTGCTGTTGGAAAATTTCATTGTGAAATTTTGGGAAAATTGCATTCCTCAGATATATCTTTCCAATGGGATATCGTACTCCTAAAACAAAGATCGTATGCAAAAGTTACAACCCCGAGAAGTTGATGTACTGACTTACCCAAATGGGGCCCACATGACTTTTGGCACTTCATCTCCTAGGTATAGGTTTTTGGATGTCTAGGGTTTTTGACACTCCTGTTTATTGTAAAAATTCTTTCAGAGCCTCATTGTAATCATCTTCTTGCGAATGAGGGCAACCGTCACATCTCTTCTCAGAGATAATCTGCCACCATTCTGACAAGCTTGTTTCTTGCTGCATTTTACAGTTTTAGCTTATTTCCTTATTGAATAGAAAACCAGATTTACTCATCTTTGTTATTCTGTGTTAAGCATCTCTTAATAATCTATAGTCATTTTTTTTCTAATCATAAAATCCGGATCAGTGGTATCAGAGTGGTCTGCTCCTTGTCATCTTAATGCATGTCCCCAACAAGGTCAGAGTACATAGAATTGGGTCTCGAGCTTGTTTCTCTTGAGGACCAAATCTCTCACACGCCCAAGAGGCCTCTCATGGAACGAGAAAATAAATATGATGAGACAAGAGATCCTTTCAAAATGTTGCTTGAGGAAGCCCTCACACAATAGAGGAATGAGATGATGGATAGTTTTGCACAAATCCTTCGACGACTACCAACATGTGACACATCTTCTTCGAGCAGAGGCACTGCCCCCTTCAAGGTACAAATTAACTTTGATATTCCTGTATTTGAAGGTCAGATAGACACAAATGGTGTAGACAAGTGGTTGAATCTACTAGAAGGGTATTTTTCTATCCATAACTTTTTGAATAGAGAAAATATTACTTTTGTGCTCCTCAAATCTATTCCCCATGTCAAATATTGGTGGGAAAATTTCTATGAGAAAAAGGAAACAAAGGAACCCTCATTATTTACAGTCACGACCACTTGAGAATCCTTCAGGGATTCTATTAAGGAACAATACTACCCTGTTGGAAGTTATGACGACTTGTATACCAAATGGACCACATTGCGTCAAGAAAGAGACCAAGTAGTGCTAGAGTTAACAAATATCCTCCATACATTGCGCACCAATATGGTTATCAAAGATTCAGAGTGAAATCTAGTGATTAATTATCATGGTGCTCTACATAGATACATCCAGACCGAAATGTAATTTCTGGACATCTCATCCTTGGGCGTGGCCTACCGATATGCTGTCAAAATCTAGCAAAAGCTCAAACAAAAGATGTGGCAATTTGGGCCCAGGAACCCCTCACAACAAAATCCAGGAAAGGGCAGCTCCAACCCACAGAACAAAGGATAGAGAAAATATGGACAATATCAGGACAACTAGTCCAAGACGTAAGAAAAGAAGGACATCAGAAAGACAAAGAAAGATACTGGGAAATGATGTGACTTCCATAAGAGCCCTTGGCATAACACTTCTAACTGCCACTCAAAGCAATCACTGGTGGCTGAAGTGAAAGCCTCTGAATTAGATGTGGGTTTTGACTCTGATTCAAAGCCAGAAAGGGGAAGACAAATCATTGACATGAAACCCAGTTCCACTGTTGCTACCACCAAGCTCCAGCCTGATGAACCAGATGAGCCAGAATAAGGAGAGCGCCTCTTCCATTCATAGATGTGGGTAAAAGGAACCCCACTGCACTTCATCGTTGATAGTGGTAGCTAGAAGAACATCATCTCAACAAAGGTTTTCAAGCAGCTAGCCCTGTCAACAATGCCACACCCACAACCCTATAGCATTGGATGGCTTCGCCAAGGAAACGATCTCCATGTCAGCCAACAGTGCCAACTTTCATACAGAATCAAGCCCTTCAATGAAGAGGTATTGTGTGATGTCGCTCCTCTCAAATTTTGTGATGTTCTTTTGGGCCAACCTTATTTATGGAAACGTCATGATATATATGAGTCTATGCCTCGTAGTGTTATTATTACTTTGAACAAGAAATTGTACAGGATACCTGAGGCAGTCCCACCTAGTGCTATTTCCTTGATCTTTGCCAAACAATCTAGGAAGGTCATCTCTCAGACGTGGAAGTTTTTCTTCTTCGTGATTCTCTCTAGGAATGAGAAAAAGAGAACAACCACATCCAGGGTCTTTGTGGCTGACCTCTCCACACATCATAAGAAAGTAGATAATATCGTCGAAGAATACGTAGATATCTTCTCCTCACCTACCGGGGTACCTCTACACTATCAGGTCAAGCACCCCATCGATCTGACCCCTAGTGCACCTTTGCCTAATGGGCCAGCCTATCACTTCTCTATGTTAGATAAAGAGGAGATCAAGTGACATATCTAAGAACTTCTCCACAAGAGGCACATCCGTCCCAATTCATCATCTTGCGAGAGCCCAATCGTACGGGTACAAAAGAAAGATGGAACCTAGCGAGTCTGCATTGATTACTAGGCCCTGAATAAAATCACAGTCAGAAACTAGTACCCAATTCCATGAATCGATGACCTCCTTGATCAACTCATGGGGGCCAAATACTTCAATAAGATTGATTTGAATTCTGGCTACCACCAGGTCCCGATAGAATAGACATATGTATGGAAGATCGCCTTCAAGTCAAAGGAAGGCCTTTTTGAATGGTTGGTCATGCCCTTTGGTTTGACAAATGCTCCAACCACTTTCACAAGGATGATGGATGATATGCTACGACCATTAACCAATAATTTTGTAGTGGTTTATCTGGATGGCATTCTCATTTATAGCAAGTCTTTGGCAGAACACTTGCAGCATATTTAGCAGGTTCTACACACCTTGCGACAACACAAGCTATATGCCAACTTTGAAAAATGATCCTTCGACATGGATAGGGTCCATTACCTGGGCTACATCATTTATCAGCATGGCATACATGTGGATCTAGCCAATATCCAAGTAATCCGTGATTGGCCAACCCTAACCACACTCACTAAGCTTCAGATCTTTTTGGGCCTTGCCAATTTCTACCGCAGGTTCGTGTTGGGATTCTCCCATATTGCATGGGCCCTCAGTCAAATAACCAGGGGTGGTGGTAAGGAAAAAATTGTGTGGGGTCGATCCCAAGAAAAAGTATTCAATGATTTGAAGCAACGCTTGTGCTAAGCCCCAATACTTTCACTACCAGACCTACAACAACCTTTTGAGATCGAGACAAATTCTTCAGACTATGTTGTGGGTGTCGTTCTCACTCAGCATGACCACCCCATGGCCTATCATAGTGAGACACTATTAGATGTTGTCCGTAAGTACCCTACTTACAACAAAGAAATGTACTCCATTGTGAACGCCTGTCGCCAGTGGAGACATTACATTCTTTGAAAGGAGACAGTCATCCACACTGATCACAAGCCACTGTAGTTCAGGTAGACACAAGAAAAATTGTAGAATGACCGCCATCAAAAGTGGTCCACATACTTAAAATAATTCCACCTCAACATAAAGTATAAAACAGGAAGCACCAACCACGTCGTTGATTGCCTCAGTAGACTGCTAGTCAACACTCACTACAGTGCTCGACTCTTGTGGCCATGAGAACTCTGGATGGCCCCAACTCTATGAGACAGACCCATAATTCACCACCACCTACCAAATGTTGGGTGTAAACATAGTTGTCGATAATTTCCATCTTCAGGAGGGGTTGTTGTGTCATCTGGGCCATATTTGTGTTCCATCAAGAGAGCGATCAAAGATGATCTCGGAAGCCCACTACAATCGGGTGGCAAGACACTTCAGCGTTGAAAAGAAAATGGCGATGCCACAGATACATTTCTAATGGCTGAAACTTTGATAAGAGGTCATAAAGTATATTAGGTCCTGCACTACCTATACTATTTCCAAACTGACCACTAATAAATAGGGCCTATACACCCTCATCCTACTCCTGACATGCCATCGGAATCCATATCAATGGACTACATGTTGGGCCTCCTGTCCACCTCGACCGAATCATCTCTTGATCCAAATGAAGCTGACAAATCCACCCGGTTCATTGAGCAGATCCACCACATCCGCCAACAGGTTTAGGAGATCCTACATAAGTCCAATGATAAGTACAATCAATGCCATGATCAACATTGGGTGCCACATAAGTTTCAGGTGGGCGACCAATTTTGGTTTCACTTGTAGAAAGAACACTTTACAGGACCCCATCAGAAGCTTTTCCCAATTCGTTATGGGCCATACATCATCACCAAGGCTTTGGGGGATAATTATTTTGAGCTCAAAATTCCTCCTTTCCTTGGCCTGCACCCAGTGTTCAATGTGGACCTCCTTCGACCTTATTTCCCACCATTATTGGACACCTTAGAAGTAGAAGAACAATTGACACCAATAGATCTCAACCACGATTGCATACAATAGGCCTCTAGTGATCATATTATGGACACACAGATCTAGGGAACTCGACAACAAAGGATCCATCTTTATCGAGTCGTCAAAGAGGGAAACTCCTGCACGAAGGCAAGTGGCTCACCCAGGGCCAAATTCAATAGAAATTTCCTCATCTGATGGGGGAAATCAATGAAATGGAGACCATTTCTTCCTAAGGAGAGAGGATTGATCTAGGTGGATATTAGTAGCCACCCACCTTTTCCAGCTAGCTCAAAACAACTTTCTGACAATTTTGGTAATTTACTATTTTTAGTAGTTTTTCGGATCCTAAACTTTCGAAGCTGTTTTGAGGCCCTAAATGATGTTTTTTTGGGTATGTTGTGGTTTCAAATTTTCTCGTGAAATTTTGGGAAAATTTTGTAGTCCTCAGATATATATTTCCAATGGTCTATCATATGCCTAAAACAGAGATCGTATGCAAAAGTTACGACCCCGGGAATTTGATGTACTGACTTACCCAAACAGGGCCCACATGACTTTTGGCGCTTCATCTCCTAGGGTTCAGTTTTTGGATGTCTAAGGTTTTTGACACTCCTGTTTATTGTAAAAAGTCTTCCAGAGCGTCATTTTAATCATCTTCTTGCGAATGAGTGCAACTGTCACGTCTCTTCTCAGAGATAAGTCGCCACCATTCCAACAAGCTTGTTTTCTGTTGCAATTTATAGTTTCAACTTATTTCCTTATTGAATAGAAAGTTGGTTTTACTGAATCTCTATTATTATGTGTTAAGTATCTGTTAATAATCTTTAGTCATTTTGTTCTGCTTATAAAATTCAGATCAAGCACACAGTTCCCTATACTCTAAAACAAAACAAAGTTGTTGAGTGGAAAAAAAGATCTCTAAAGGAGATGGCATCTTGCGTGTTGCATGCAAAGTCACTACCACAGAAACTATGGGCCATATCACTTAATTTTGCAACATAAATCCAAAACATATCTCCCCATAGATTTGTCAAGGATAAGACCCCCCTACGAGGCTTGGAGCAACCTCAAATTGGAAGTGACCCACTTCTGTATTTTTGGTTCACGTGTATCATCCCAGATTCCCTCTGGAAAGAGGAAGGCACTTTATCCACAAAGCACTGAGTCTAGTTTGGTTAGATACCCCGATAATGTGAAGGGATATATTATTATTGATCTTCCCTCAAACTGTCTCATCATTGAGAGTAGTTTCCAATTCAAGAAAAGTGTCTCTCATGTACCTCAACACTTGCATCCAGACACCTTCATTCTTCCACCTGTCTAAGATGATGAGCATGCACATGTCAACTCTTCTTCAGAAGAGATTTCTGATTCAGAGGACTTAGATGATTTAGATTTAGAGTCAGTATAGTCATATGCAGATTCAAATCATCCTTATATAGTTGCAGATCCAAAGCAGAGGCCCAAGTGGGAAGAGACTACTCTTCAGGATGCAGGGGATCTCGTTGGTGATCCATCCGATACTAGAAGGAGTTGATATGATTTTTAGGAGCCTCATGTTGAGCTAACTGCCACTGAACCATTTCCCTTTAGACATCTCTTATTGGTTTAGTATTCATATCCATGGTATTATGGCGAGACTAGTAGAAATACCTTTTGAGAATCCTCCATGAAGGAGGAGTACAACTCCCTCCTCGAGAAGAAGACTTCAGATCTGGTTCCCCTTCTTTCTGGGAGGAAATTTTTTAGATGCAGTTGGGTCTACAGGACCAAGAGCATAGCAGATGGAAATATTAACAGATACAAATCCAGGCTTGTTGCCAAATTCTTTCAGTAGGTGCATGGTATTGACTATGATGAGACCTTCTCTCTAGTAGCGAATATGGATTCCATATGATTGGAACTTTCCATTGCAACAACCAAGGGATGAGAAGTCCATCAGATGGATGTGAAGACTGAATTTCTTCACGATGATCTCTCTAAGAATATATATATGGAGCATCCCCAGGGATTTATGCAGGACTCATATTTGGTATGTCGACTAAAGAAGTCCCTTTATGGTCTCAAGCAGGCTCCGAGGGCATGGTATGCCAATATGGACTCCTACCTATTGTCACAGAAATTTGTACATTGTAAATCAAAACCCAATGTCTACATACTCAGGATGGTTGATTCACTTCTACTCTTATTTCTGTATGTTGATGATTTGTTGATCACCGATTTCTTGACTTCAGCGATTTCTATAGTCAAGAGGATTCTACATGATAGGGTTTTGATGACGGACATGGGTCCTCTACATTTATTCCTTTGACTCGAGATAAATCGTGATGCATAATGAATCAAACTATCTTAGGCCAAGTATGCACGAGATCTCCTTGAGAATTTTCACATGACAGACTGCAAGTCTACTCTGACTCATTTCCTATCAGGAGTCAAACTTGAGGATGGTGGGGGATACTCCACTGGTTGACAACAAGATGTATAGACAACTAGTGGGGAACTTATTATATCTCACACACTTCAAGCCAAACCTCTCCTATGCAGTTGGCGTAGTTTCCAGGTTCATGCATTAGTCGCATGAGATACATTAAAAGGATACAAAGTGTATCCTTTGATACATATAGGGCACCATCACCTTTAGGATTCATTATGCAATAGAATCTACATCATATATCATCGGTTTTACTGATTCTGATTGGAATGGAGATAACATTGATTACAAGTCCACATCTGGTTACTCACTTAGTCTTGTTTCTAGGCCTATATTTTGGTTGAGAAAGAAGCAAGCTGCCATTTCTCTATCTTCAGCCAAGACATAGTACAAAGGGTTAGTTAACATAACCATTCAGTCTATGTGGCTACAACATTTTCTCACTAAGTTGGGCATTCAATTTCATCGATCAATCGTCATTTGCTGTAACAACCAAAGCACTCTCAAGTTCTGCAGAGATCCAGTTCATAGGAAGTAGATGAAGCACATTGACATCCACATGCACTACATCCGAGACTCATTACACGAGGGGATCATCAACCTACAGTTTCATCCTTTAGCATAACAGACAAAATACATGTTCACCAAGACCTTCACTGAGAAAAAGTTCCATTCTTTGCAAAGTCATCTTGGAGTGAAGGACACAATTGCCTATAAACTATCAGTTCTTCTTTTTACATACATTGTACCTTGAGGGGGGGTTTTCCCATGAGGTTTCCCCTCTTTCCTAACTTTATTTCAGTGTATCTTTTGTATTTTGGTACCTAACATGGCCTCGTTTCTGGGACCCATTCTTTCTTTTCACCATAGTGATGATCAAGGGGGGTGTTGGAGTTACTTTACACACACCTAGGATTTATTTTTACTAAGGTTTTTCCTTGTATATTATTCATAATTAGTCATTATCCAATCTCCTATATTTTAGTGGAGAATATTCCAACTGGAGAATATTCTCGTTTAGTTGAAACTTCAGTTTGACTAGTTGAGTTGAGTCTAGATGTTACATTGGTTTTGTCACCATGCAACATTGGGAGCATCACCATGCTAATGTGCAATTTCCTTGGGATCATCACTAGACTAGCGCATTACCCTTGATTCCTTGATCTACTCCTCACTACACTCTATTCAGTCAGTTAACTGAAGACTAGTTGACTAGTTAACTCAGCTAGGTGGCAGTTCACTCCTATAATTGCCCGAGAGACTATACTAGGTGGTAGTTCACTCTTGTAACAACTGGTGTGTGTCCAGATCACTCTACACCACCACTATGGCGCATTGGTTCTCCTCTAGTGCACATTCATTGAGTTATACTGAGTATATCATGTGTAAATTATTCATTATTCATAATAGTTAATGAGAATTCTTCCATTCTTTCTCTCCTTCTTCTTTCTCAATTTATCTCTGCAAATGTGTGTAGTATTTTCTAGCTAGATCTATTCTATGAAGGTTCAACACATTTACATTAATTTTTTTTTTTTTTTTTTTATCAGATCCTTTTCAAAATTCTTATACAACCATCATATATCTGTGTTCATTTCTAGAAATTACCTTGGTAGTAACTCTTCTATTATATAAATAAGTCAAGGATTATAGAGGTATTTTGGTGTATTCTTGATTTATCTCTTAGTGAATTTCTTATGATTCATTCCTGTGTATTAATGAAAAGTTGTATGCTATCATAAATATCAAATACATAAAATATATATGTATAAATGCAATCTACAACAAGTTCACACAAACCGTTTGTCAAAATGATGCAATGAGTTGAGACGCATTAAAATAAACAACCAATGAAAATACATAACAACCAATGAATTTAGATTCATAAGGAGATATAAACCATTCCATATGACACATTAAACAAAATACAAACCACAGGTCGAGTTATGGAAACAAAGAAATTATTGGGTGAAGAGGAATTGATCTTGTCGTCAAAGTGTTTGAAGAAATCTCACAAAGAAAATAAGTTGATTCTAGCTAATATTTCATTGGGAATCTTACATCGTGTGTGGAAGTTATGCCTCCTTCAAGTTCACCTATCATATTAAACACCATGATACCAAGTGGATGCCATGTCAACTCACATTACTCACACATGTGGAGCTAGTCATGTGCGAAATTCAAGAAGATTCTATATGGTCAAAAAACCTTAACCTAATCAGGAGTTGAGGCATGAAAAAAACCCTAAAACTAACTCTAAACAATTGTCAGTCCATATTAAATACTAGACCACTAAGATTGGAATAGGTTCCAGTATTAATTTTTTGTTATTGTTCCATAGTTGAATATAACATCTATGAGTGAGATATTGAAGTATAACATAGGAGGTAGATCCTATAGAATCTATGCTAGCCACAATGACCATGGAAACTTTATAGTGAGTGCCCCTTTCTTTATATTTGCATTTCATAAATAAGAAGAAAGCCTCACCTTCTAGCAAGGTTTTTCTCATGTTGGGTTTTCCCAACATACATATTGTATTCATCATGTGGATGGTATGTTTTTTGGATGGCTTCTTTCATTTTAGTGTCAATTATTTTAATATTTTTATGCATTGAGCTAGTGTTATGGACCTAACCCCTCACGTAGATAGAATACTATATTTCCATGTAATAAAGGTCAATATTAATAAGGCCTAGCAATAAGGAAGAATAAATTCGATGTAAGAATACCTAATAGAAGCTTCTGCTTCTAGAAGGATCTTCCTCTAGATGGTTCTTTTGATAGAAATATTTATTATAAATAGGAGTCGAGGGTATGATAACTTTTTTCATGGATATTATTGTAATAGAGCTATGCTCTGTTGGAGGTTTCCCCCTCGAAGAGGCAAGTGAAAATTTCTCTCAGTAATCAAAGTGCTCTTCCTGGTGTTATTATGGTATTATTGTGGTGTTGTTCTAGTTATATTGTTGTGCATATGCCATTTCTATCTATTTAATTCTGTTATGCATACTTTTTTATATTTGGAATATTAGAAGTGGTATCAGAGCACCTTCCACAGTAGAAAATTGTGGGTTAATTTTTTTTCCAGGGTAGAGACATATTCTGACGAATTTAAGCTACAAAGATCTGTCGTTACATGCATAATCCCAGGGTCTGGGATTAATACACGTAGGAAATACAAGTGGTACTTAAGAGCACATATGTTGGCCACCCTTATAACCCTTGTTGGTACCCCTTTATGTGGTAGTGCATCAGACATCACCTGTGTACAGATCATCCTAGATCTCATGAATCCCTTTGTTGGTGTCGGAAGTCACTCCTGGATTGCAACAGGGGCAGAGCCCGACGCCCATCAGTTTAATGTCACGTTTTGTTTATAAAGATATGATCAAATGGAAGTAAAACTCAGAAAAATATTGTTTCAGCTCTGAAACTAGGCCAGGCATGCATGGGCAAGTGACGTCTTAGATAAACTCCAAACAGTGAGCTATAATGAGGGTGAATAGGGGGAAGACATGTATAAGGAGAGTGTGAGGGTCTGTTATAAACGTCAGGTTTCTAACAGACTGTGAGAGAAGGCATATAAAGGCAAGATCCTCTTACATCCAAATGCATAAAACCAGAGAATACAATAATGTAACGATAAATCCTTTATCAAAACATAACTCCAACAATTCATGCGAATCAATCGATCATGAACTCTTCGATATAAGATGAAAACATAAACGGATTAGGAAAAATGTTTGTCGTAAAACAAGAAATCTCAAATACAGATGCACAACTAGGATTTTAGAATGGTTGTTAAAAATTTATAGTCGGGAGCTTTTCTCTACCATCGATGCTTACAAAAATGGAGAAAACGCCTACATATACTCAAAACAAAACACAACAGTGAAAACGAGATACTGCATTAATAACATTGTGTCCGCATGTCTTCTGACAGTCTGTGCATGCAGACTGGACGATCGTGCACCTATGACAGATGCCATCTTAACTGCGTGTGGCTCCAACAAGGGGAGTAGCTGAGCCATTAAGTGTCGAACTAGCCTGTTCAGACTTCCTTCGGCTAGTCCAGGACTCGGGCATGGCTTCTCTAGAAAAATGGGCACACAGGACCCCCTTGAGTAGACCGCTTGCCACACCCTCCATACCTTGCAATTAATGATTGAGGCGAGGCCTCAACCACCCTCTCTTTTCTTCATTCATTCCTGGCAACTACCGAGAATTAAATCACGTCGAATCAGCGTCTGAAGAATGCAGTCCCCCCTCTCTTGAATCTTAATTCGGTGCCTCTGGCTTCCCTGTACAACCCATTCTACTCCCTAGAGTGACCACGGGCTGTGACCCTTTGCCTATCTACCAGAGTACTGTCGGCGCTTCAGGGTTTGCAGGTGAGAAAGGAACATGACCTTTCTCCTTCAAAATCGCGATGGACAGAATGCTGGGAGGGCCTAATGGTTGCCACGTGTTCCCCATGAGATGAACGACTGAGATGCTTTTTGGCACTTTGGGACTCGAGTGGAAAAATGATAAACAACAACGCCCCTCTTCCAGGCTTGTTCTTTTACGACCAGGCGCCAAAACCATAGGCCCGATTCTAGGCGCTATCGACATTTCGGGGTTCGGGGTTTCGAGAAGTGAAGGGACGAGGAGTGTTTACCCCTCGAACTCCTGAATGCCGATGTGACACAGATGTGTGCTGCGTGTCCTTCAGACGAATGGCCCAGATAATATTCGTTATTGTAAAGAGGGCTGCCCCATTTACAGGCTCGCTTGACGTGACCTAGTGCTAAGACTGTGGGCTCAACTCAAAAGGTGCTTCAGAACTTCGCTGATCGGCAATTTCAAAAGCAATGAACTAACACCACCTTGTCTCCCGAAACACTGATCTCCGATAGGCTGACTGGCTGCCACCTGTCTTGATTGGATCAGACGATCCATATTTTCTTTGAACCATTGGTGCTTCCCTTCGTGCTAAACCCTGGGCAACTTGACAGCCCTGAAAACCCAATGACCATCGATTAACTCTGTAGGCTATATCTCGGCTGCCAAAAACAAAACTTTGCTCGCTCGCTTGACTCGCAACCAGAAAGTTGGGTCCTTCCACTGTTGTACCTGGGTGTTTCGTGTGCAACCTACAGCCCTGGGTGCTCTCGAGCCCGGGACAAGAATTATCGCTAACATTAGGCTCCATGGGGGATAGAGTCATCCCTGTGATGCTCTAAGAACTCATTCCGCAGCTTCAGTGCCTTGCCGTTGGGCTCAAAGGAGCTTATTTATATATAGTCCTATTGCTAATAAAATATTTTACATGGGCTAGGTGAAAGAAAACTTCCACCATAGCCATCCAAGAAACTTCCTGGATAGAAGCTCCTTCCTTCTATCAATGATCATCAGCAGATGGTGTAGCCGTGAAAACTAAATGATTGCACTCATCAACTCCTCCTTACAGGCTGGAGTTGAGATGAAATAGGGCGGCTCCAAGGCATAGGGGAAATTCCACTCCATGTATTTGCTGACAGGCTCATCGAATGAGTGGCCATTTCCAAGGAATTGGCGAAATACAGCCTCTTCTGCTACACAATTGTTCACACACGGCCGAATGTATCTGATATCCATAGGTGGGTGAATGATTGAAGTAGGCCCGTTGATCTTAGGTGATGGCTGCTCACTGACTGGCTCTGAACGAAGGGAAGACTGCCCCTCTGGTTCTTTTTCCTCTTATTGTTGGCTCTCCTCCAGGTTCGATTCATATTCATCATAAATAGGGACCATGGGGTGATTCTTCTTGCTGAATGGCTCTTATGTATGTTTATAGTGATCAAATGTAGGATAATCTTGCAGCTCATCATCGCTATAATATTCATCAAAAAGGGGCTGACCCTTATCTTTATAATCCTCCTCCAGAATGGTGATCCCGTAAAAAATATTTGTTTCAGGGACAATGGGACCCGCTGCTTCTGGTTGCTCATACATAATCTTCTTCCCAGGTAAAAATATATCGTTAGAAACTCCTTGGAGAAAAAGAGAGGAGACCTCTTCCACAATAATATCTTCTTTACAAACAGGAAAGTCTCCGTCCTCAGAAACAGGGTTGCTAGGAATATCTGCTTCAACCCGACATTTAGGTGAGCCATCTACCATGGACCACATCTACTCTACAAACTCATAATATCCACAAGAGGCGTGTTGATCTTCATGAACATCTAAAAGGACAGATGCATCCGATATGATGTCATATGCTTCCATTCTCGAGCTAACAACACTCATATCATTCAACACCTCAAATTTTTCACAACAGATGCTTTCCTCCACAATAAGGGCTTCACGAAGCAAAGAAAATTCTTCACAACAATTTTCATACAAACCATCAGCTGGATAGTAATCTTTACAAAAAGCATTGAAAGTTGTATGAAAACCTGTTAAAGAGCAGATGCTCACAGTGGGAAGAGATCGACACCACTCAAGAGCAACTCCCTTCAATGAATACCTGAGGAGCTTAATCTGGACATCCTCATGCGTGATATTGTATTGGTGAATAGCTTCATGGAAGTCCAGTAAATGCTCAGCTGGTTCCTCCCAACTTGTTGCATGAAATTTAGGGAGGAAATCTTCCCATTGGTCTCTATCAGGAAGTGCATTAGGAAAACCAACTATTTGAGAAAAGTCACAGAAAGAAAACCTTTGAGCCAGAATTTTCTCCATATCGAGCCAGTGGAGTCACCAATCGATCCTTGAATCATGGATTCGCTAGGTGAAAGATGCGCAGCTTCAAATATGCTTGGTCCTTGTTCAACATCAAAGGCTAGATCTTAACTTTGTTGTTACCCCAGGAAGCTTCTCAGACTGAGAAAGCAGCTGCTGAAACCTTCTCGAGAAAGATCCTTAGGGTAAGCTTTCAGGTGTGCTAACAGTAGTCACAGTTGAAACAGTGATGTGGAAACAATGGAGTCGCCATAGTGGAGTCACCAGGTGCATAATAGCAATATTTAAGGGCTTTGATGTCTAATGCACCTTCAAAATCAAAGGCTCAATGTCATTTTTCCTAGGGAAAATCTTCAACTTCTTCCCCGACAATGGTGCCAGAAATGTTGGCGTCGGAAGTCACTCTTGGATTGCAACAGGGGCAGAGCCCGACGCCCATCATTTTAATGTCACATTTTGTTTATAAAGAGATGATCAAATGGAAGTAAAACTCAGAACAATATCGTTTCAGCTCTAAAACTAGGCCAGACGTGCATGGGCAAGTGAGGTCTTAGATAAACTCCAAACAGTGAGCTATAATGAGGGTAAATACGGGGAAGACATGTATAAGGAGAGTGTGAGGGTTTGTTATAAATGTTAGGTTTCTAACAGACTGTGAGAGAAGGCATCTAAAGGCAAGATCCTCTTACATCCAAATGCATAAAACCAGAGAATACAATAATGTAACGATAAATCCTTTATCAAAACATAACTGCAACAATTCATGCGAATCAGTTGATCATGAACTCTCCGATATAAGATGAAAACATAGACTGATTAGGAAAACTGTTTTTCATAAAACAAGAAATCTCAAATACAGATGCACAACCAGGATTTTAGAATGGTTGTTAAAACTTTACAGTCGGGAGCTTTGGTCTGCCATCGATGCTTACAAAAATGGCGAAAATACCTACATATACTCAAAACAAAACATAACAACGAAAACAAGATACTGCATTAATAACATTGCGTCTACATGTCTTCTGACAGTCTGCGCATGTAGACTGGATGATCATGTGCCTATGACAGATGCCATCTTAACTGCCTGTGGCTCCAGCAAGGGGAGTAGCTGAGCCATTAAGTGCCGAGCTAGCATGTTCATACTTCCTTCGGCTAGTCGAGGACTCGGGCATGGCTTCTCTGGAAAAATGGGCACACAGGAACCCCTTGAGTAGACCGCTTTCCAGACCCTCCATACCTTGCAATTAATGATTGAGGTGAGGCCTCAACCACCCTCTCTTTCCTTCATTCATTCATGGCAGCTACCGGGAATTAAATCACGTCGAATCAGCATCTGAAGAATGCAGTCCCCCCTCTCTTGAATCTTAATTCGGCACCTCTAGCTTCCATGTACATCCCCTTCTACTCCCTAGAGTGACCACGGGCTGTGACCCTTGGCCTATCTACCAGAGTGTTGTCAGCGCTTCGGGGTTCGCGGGTGAGAAAGGAACATGACCTTTCTCCTTCAAAATATTGATGGGCAGAATGTCGAGAGGGCCTAACGGTTGCCACGCATTCCCCACGAGATGAATAGCTAAGATGCTTTTTAGTGCTTTGGGACCCGAGTGGAAAAATGATAAACAATAGTGCCCCTCTTCCAGGCTTGTTCTTTTATGACCAGGCTCCAAAACCATGGGCCTGATTCTGGGCGCTATTGGCATTTCGGGGTTCGGGGTTTCAAGAAGTGAAGGGACGAGGAGCGCTTACCCCTTGAACTTCCGAATGCTGACATAACACGGATGTGTGCCGCATGTCCTTTAGACGAATGACCCACATAGTATTCGTTATTGTAAAGAGGGCTGCCTGATTTATAGGCTCACTTGACGTGACCTGGTGCTAAGACCGTGGGCTCAGCTCGAAAGGTGCTTCGGAACTTCACTGATCGGCAATTTCAAAAGAAATGAACTAACACCACCTTGTCTCCCGAAACACTGATCTCTGATAGGCCGACTGGCTGCCACCTGTCCCGATCAGATCAGACGATCCATATTTGCTTTGAACCATTGGCGCTGCCCTTCGTGCTAAACCTCGGGCAACTTGACAGCCCCGAAAACCTGATGACCATCGATTAACTCTGTAGGCTGGATCTTTGCTACCGACAACAATACTTTTCTCGCTCGCTTGACTCGCAACTGGAAAGTTGGGTCCTTCCGCTGCTGTACCTGGGTGTTTTGTGTGCAACCTACAACCCTGGGTGCTCTCGAGCCCGGGACAAGAATTATCGCTAACACCCTCCATTGATAAATCGATCAGCTGCCCGACTGCTATAGTGCCACCAAGAACAACACTCAGGAAGATACTCTCTAGTACCTAGGTAGTTGAGTAGTACAGATAAGGGCACGGTCTAGCCTCCTTAGTTGGTTCCCTGAGATATTTGATCGAGTAATACTGCTGGACCCCTAATGTATATTAGACTGCTATAGCATAGGGAACACCCTTGTCTGTAGAACCCTTGAATACCTAACCCTTGGGATGAAAACAAAAAAAGAACAAACAATATCTATTGCGGTGAGACTATGTCTCTTGCATTCGAGTTGCGAAATTACTACAGATTTCTTCCTGTTAAGCACTTCGACATTTAATCAATGTGTTAGCACTTTGTAAATTTGTTTGGCTCATAAAACAAACGACAGAGGTAACTTTTTCAGCCAAATTTAGGTTGGATTCTGAAGCTTCCAACTAGATAGGGCTCTCTCAGGCATATAGCTATTTAAAATACTCAAAACATTTGGCAATACACACATAGAGGTTAGATCCTGCGATAGTGTAAAATTTAAAAGTGGTAGGACAAAATAGGAGAGCAGGGCCATTCGGAAATGGCGTCAATTCCTAAAAATGTATGAAGAGTTATAAGATATGTATTCCAGAGGGAACATAGGAAAAATAGTTATGATGTTCAGCCAAATAAGTAATATGAGATGGTATAGGAAAATAAAGGAAAGACTATTATCAATAAGAGGTGTCTAATAGAGGGAGAATCTCTTGGTATAGCGTTATAAGAATAAACATGAAGGGTGGATATCGAAAACAAAGAATCAATCATGGGTGAATTCTAAACCAGGAACCAATAAACACATAACAAGTATAATCAATATGAGAAAGAGAACCAACAAGGTGGATTCTTTATTTTTCTTAAAGATTATTGTTAGCATAAAAACACATTTATGAATATGAAATACATGAAAACATATTGAATATCAACACCGTGATGAATCTTGGCTATCTAAGAAAACCTTATCTTCTTATATTAAAATCCATAAGAAATTACAAATTTTTCCTGTTACAAGGGCAGGCCCTTCTCCGGTAAGTCAAACCATTCATTTATCTTTCTAACAGTATATATAGATAAATTACATATGGGATCCAAAACGAATCATCTTCTCCAAGATTCCAAAAATAGATATCGGTCACAGAGGGAGTAATGTACCAAAACTGAACTCCTAATTTCTAGGGAACGTTACAAACATAAAACCGACATATTTGAGATGTTTACCCTGAATGCCACTTGTTTGCATCATCACAAGATTCCCTGAAATATACTCAATTTAGCTTACAATTTATTTCAGGTTTGCAATCTCTTCCTTTAAGGTGTCAAGCCAACTAGGATGGTTTTCTTCAGTACCTTCGACCATCCAAACTTTAGTCTCCTTCTTTCATCGCTTGTATCTTTTACTCTTACCATATTGCATGTAGTATCCATTTGCATATCCATTAATGATTAAATCCTTCATAATAGGATTCAATCTAAACTCTTCACCCGATCCTGGTTCATTTGAATATTTTGTGTGAAATTTTGTTGCCAGTAGTTGCACAACATGCCTTTCTTTCTTCTTCATTGATAGTTTTGTCATACTATTTGAATTTCCTGGTTTGTGGAAGAACATTGGATCTGTCTTCTCCATTTCCTTTGTTTTTGCAGGAAACATGAGCGTATTTCCCTCCACTATAAAAAAATTGGACAAATGATTCAATTTGCTGTTATCCCGCTATGGAGTAAAATGTCAATTGTCAAAAATATAGTTATTTCACTTGTGTTTTGAGTAACAGTCACCATCGAGTGCTAATCATGGGATACTGAGGAAATTCCTTACAGGGATAATGACTTATCACGTTCGACCATCGATTTCCAATGATGAGTCTTTAAATAACTTATTTGGCAGTTCTTACTTGGCATCACACAGACAAATGGTACCCAAACAAGTGTCTTGAGATGATTTGATCGACCGCCAATTTTCCTTTCCACATGTGACCCTTGGATTTAACACATTTAATGAAATTTGGCACATGATTTTGGGGTGTGATTGAGTGGTTTCGAGTTCACCCTCTTTTACCGCTGAAATGCATCCAGTGGCACCACATGATATTGAGATGAAACCATGGTATTCTTATTGGACCACTTTCAAAAAATTAACCTCTGCACTAGTTCTCGACCCGATATGCTCCCTGATTGTTGATCTGTGGTGCCCACGATCTATGACCCGCTAGGTCCCATCAACTTCACACTTCCGCTAGACTTATCCCTCTCCCACCAGATATGGTCTCGTCCTCTAGTTTATCGCACCTCAACATCGGTTTAGCCTCCTCCTAAGTCCCAAAATTTGGATTCCATATAAATTTTTTTATACTGATAACATGAGTTGCAACTAGGTATCCTATCCTCCATGTGAGGTAGCAAAGAATAGTAGACCATGTGTCTTATCCATTGGATCTTCTCTCACAACAGGTGTGTACTATACCTTGACATGTCACCAATGTTTGTTGAAAACTGAAGTCTGCACACTTCTCTCGCTTGGAGGTTGAATGATGGATATACTGCTAACATATAATTGAACACTTTATTTGGATACCTAAACTTGAAAATTCTTGATCCACAATCTTATTCGCACCTACTTACCCGAACTACTGAAATGAACTGCCAATCAAGTGAAATCATAATGCCAATGCAACCATTATGACATTTTATCCACTGTTTGTTTACTTTGCACATGCTTGCTCCAAATCATGTTTATTGATAATCCATTCAAGAAGTTATATATGAATTCAAATCTTAGAATTTCAAAAATATTGGGACTATTTACTGTTTCTAACAAAACTACAAATGGATCTTCCAACACATGCACAAAAAACCGATCATGTTTCACTTTTTCCGTTGCATTATTTCTTTCATTTGATTTAACTTGTTGATTGCCACCAAGAGGCTGAAAAATATGTTGAGGTTTTTGGAAATAACAATATTTTGAATCAGAAGACAATGTTGACTGAAATGAAACCCCTAGTTGAAAGCAATCCATATCTAACACTGACGTTGATTGATCATCATATTCATCTCTAAGATTACAACCCATCATAAGTGGTAAATTCTTATTGTTAAAACTCTCCATATAACATGCCACGGGGTCATGAAACATATGAGAAAATATTTGTTTTCGATGAACCAAAACAGAAGGACATGCCACCTTCACAAGTCTTTGTTTTCTTTTCTCTACTTCTTCAGTCCTAGGACCATAATCTTCAAAGGAATCAAGTAAAACAACTACTTCTTTATGATCTTTCTGCATTTATTATTGAATCATGACATACATTGTTTTATTGTCTCCCTAAGACTCTATGTCATTTGTTTATTTATTTATTAAAGTCTCCATAGATGGGGTCTTAGAGCGTTCATACACATCCAAGCTACTTAGAATTTGAACAACTACGCCATTCATGGGGAGAGAAAGACAACTTTGAAACACTTTATTTTGCTGGAAATCTAGTTGAATATCTTCATCAATTTCAGAAGAAGGCAAATGACTTTGAACAACAACACTTTTACCAAATTTCTCTGTTTTCTCATGATTGGCTCTTAACAATTCAAAGGAAGAGAAACATAATGAAATATAACTTTGATTTGTAGTTTTATTTCTTTCTTCAGATTCAACATCATGCTTGGAGGCTTTCTCATCCGAAACATTATTAAAATTTTGCTTGAGTAATTTGAAAGAAGCAAAGCATAATGGCAAGGTTCTTCCATCCGATTCAAAATTTTCTTCATTTTCTTCATTGCTGTCATATGCACATTTTCAATTTCTTTGGATTGTTGAACACACTCGTTTTCGGATTCATCTTTGACTAATGGCTACAATTTTGAACTGACAAGACCTTCTATATCACAAGTAACAGACTCACCAAACACATGAGAATATTGCTGCAATTTCTTGTCAATTTGTTTTAGTGAATCAGTGTGATTTGACATCAACACACATTCCTTTTCTTCAATGATGATCTTAGAATTTTCTTTCAACAATTTAAATGAATAAAAGCACAAAGGTAAATAATTTCCTTCAACTATTTCAGTACTTTCTTCTTTGTAACTATGATATGTAGGTTGATTTCTCTCATTACACTACTGAAAAAGAACATTTTATGATAGAGAACATGCAACTGGTTGTTCTAGAAAATCAACATCATAATCATCATCATATTCATCATATATGGGAAAATCGGTAACATCTGCAATGTCATCTAACAAGAAAAAACTTGGGACATCAACCTATTCCTCAAGAGGTTTCTTTGCAAACTCATATTCTTGACTATCTACAAATGAATATATGAAACAATCAACTCCATGCTTATCATGGGGTGGATCAAAAGCTACATAAGTGCCCTCTCTTTCAATAAGTGGAATATAATCCTTTTCAAAATCATTAGCATTTAAAACTTCAAGAGGACCTAAGATATTATCAATTTTATGCTCAAGATTCCAATCAAATATTTTCTGTTCATATTCACTTTGATGTCCTGGAGCATCCAACCCCTCATTTTGAGTTTGTTCACATGCTTGGATATTGTGTTGAATCTACTGAGAATCATTAAATATTTGCTGTAAGGTCTTAGGACTTCTTTCCATCAGGAGGAAAGACAAGTCTGGATGAAGAGTAGTGGCATATTGGATCCTGGAAACAACTTCAGTGGGTTGAATTTATTTGGGAAAATATTAATAAATACTGGAAAACTGATGCAGGATCATCTCCTGAGACAAGCAAGCCAACACAAAAGATGAAGGATAGCTGGGCACACGCCAATGCCAATTTTTTAAAATTTTCCCTTGAAGCTGATGCGTTGAACATAAATGAGATCATTTAATTAAGGCACCTTGGTAAAATGTAATCAGACCTCGAGCCATATGCTCTCGTCTGAGATAGACAGAGGCATTTATAATAGTAGATGCAGGTAGATAGAATTGAATTCTTAGATTAGACAGTTTTAGAGCGCAGGAGGGAAAATGGATATAGACACCCTCATTTCACATTGTAACATTAGCCAGCATAATTCAGAGTAGGAAGAGCATAGGAGAATAGAAGAGGGTTGTAGAAGACATCCATGTACAGATCTGGAATTAATAGAAGGAATTGATTCAGACTCATGGTTTTGTGTTCTCTGTGTGTGTGTGTTGATAATATGCTCATGAACGTTTTTTTTCTGCTATGTATTGTTTTGAGATGTTGTGCATATGATTTCATGGTTTAACCAGAAGTCTGAAAGGAAGAATGAATGAGTTTCAATTGTTTCTCTACTTGAGCAAGGATTCCTCCAAGGAGTGTAGTTGAAGTCATCCACAAGGAGTGCGTTGACAGAAGGCTCAGAGAGTTAACTTTTGTTTTGATTCATCTTGAAGGTGCAGCTAGTCACAGTGCTGTGCAAGGAGTGCGCAGGCCAAGTTAAATCTCAGAGTTGCGATTCTGAGAAGAGTATCCGAAGACTGCTACTGCAGGGGTGCGCAGAGTCAAAAGACTTCAATACTGAGACGTCGTTAAATATTTTCCGCAAGGAGTGCGCGCAAGGAGTTTCTTGGAGAACTTGAAGGTCGTGAGGAATCTCAGGAGGAATAGACCTTTGAATTCACTGAGAGGTGAGTGCAGATAAGCTACCGTGGAAATTCGGGGAGAAGCGTCGTAGATTGGCGAAGCGACGAATGAATCTCGTGGAGAGGCACTTATTCATTTCGCAGAATCATCCAAAGGAGAATGGATGGAAGAAATATTTGGAGGAGATTTCACGAAGTTCCAAGAGCCGTTAGATCTTCTAGAGGTGCAAGGTAGTTACAACGCAGGTGCGAAAAGGATTCAAAGCTCAGGAGGGGCAGCACCGTTGATCCAAGTCGGTCAGGGCCATTGGATTATTCACGAGATCGCCTATCGGGACCTCATGAGAAAAGTGTCCAAAGTTTGGTATAGAGAATTGTGATATTACGATACGTGATATCTCGGCGACCATGAGAATGGTGTGGGGCCGCAGGAGTCAGTAAGAGGACAGGTGGCACATCGCATGTCGGGATCTCATGGGTGGAAAGGATGAGGATTTAGTGTTAAAAGTCACAAGGCACGAGGTCATGAAGTGGCAAAGTGGCAAGAGGACTAGGAGTCGTCCATCTGAGGAGGATAGGTGGCAGAGATCGAGAGATCTCGCAAACTCGAGAGTTCGCAGAGTGAAAGCCCAAGTATTGGGTACTCCAAGTCACGAAGCGGCGAAATGGCGAGAGGACTAGGAGCCGTCCATCTGAGGAGGATAGGTGGCAGAGATCGAGAGATCTCGTGAACTTGGGAGTTCACAGGGTGAGAGCCCAAGTATTGGGTACTCAAATTCACAAAGACGCGAGGAGAAAGAAGAAGAATAGTTGTTGGATCTGGACCATAGGAGAACCGTCGGATCTGCACGTGGGATCATGTATCGGGGTCTCGCGAGAAAAGACTCGAGGATTTGGCCACGAAGATCACGATATTGTGATAAGCGATATTCCGACCGTTGGAGGATAGTGTGGGCCATAGCGAATCCGGCAAGTGGAGTACAGGTGGCACGAAGCCATTAGGATCTCGCCGCGATAATCCTCGAGTATTGGCATTAGAATTCACGATCCCGTGAAGTTCGAAGTCAACTCACATGCGCATCAGCATTTCGGTGCATCAGATATCGAGAGTTGGAAAACCAAGTGTTTGATATAGTGAGTTGCAAAGTCATGATACGATAAATCGCGATAGGAGAAGGGTGAGGTCAGCAGTGACTCATATCAGCGCTCGGGGACTCGTAAGATTCACACCCGACCACTGACCTTTGGACTCACGAAGTCGCAAGTTCCGATCCTCCGATAAGCAGAAGGAGGGAAGTCGCGAGAAAGAATCTGTGGGTGGATAATTCCCGATAGGGAATTAGAAGAACCTTGGATTTCTTTGGGCCGATAAGAAGAATATCCTGTGAGTGGATGTGCCCTGGGTGGCTCGCCCTGCGTCAAAAACCTTCTACTGAGTGTATACATAGTTTCATTTCTTTTCCTTTTCAAGGCATAGAATTCTGTAAGTTGTAGATCTAGAGATTTCTTCTTTGGAGGAAAATCATGAAGTATGTGAGGTAATTTTAAGGGTATGTATCTATGCTAAGTCTTGGAGGATGTTGGATCAAGTATAGGAGGTAAAATATCATCCTTGGTTTCATGAGGCTCATCAACTTGGTCATGGTTATCACATGGCTCAGATGGGAGATTTTGATCAAAATCAGTGATAAAATGAGGATATATATATATATATATATATATATATATATATATATATATATATTTAAGAGGATGATATACAATTTCAAGATTATCATGATCATCATTTGCAAGCAACAGGTGAAGAAAAAATTGTTTAGCATTTTTAGGAAAGGACAAAAGGTAATTAATAACAAAAAATATTATGTCTTGGAAAAAACTCAAATTTAGTTACTTGTTTTCTCCCATGATGTCCTTTCATACCTTTTTCAAGGGATCTCATATTCCAGTAGAGTCTCTGAATCACATTTGAAGCTTGAGTGGAGTTGCCAATAAAATCTTTAGGCTACTGAGTCTTTGGGAACTGGAGTCACCATGAAAATTTTGAATTTTAGATTCTTCAAAATGGAGTCATCGGGTGAATGATATACAACCTCTGTGTGTCCAAATACTTTTCACCATTAGTACTCAGATGAACTTTGTCGTTTCTCCCAAGGAATATTTCACCTTCGCTCCTCGACAATGATGCCAGGATGTTAACACTTTGTAAATTTGTTCGGATTATAAAAAAACCAAAAGAGGTAACTATTTCAACCAACTTTTGATTGGATTTTGACCCTTCCAATTAGAGAGGGATATCTTGGGAATATAGATATTTAAAATAATCAAAATTTTTGGTAATGCACACATGGAAGTCAGATTATTCCATAGTGTAAAATTTAAAATTGGTAGGACTAAACATGAGATCAGGGCCATTGGGAAATGAGGTCAATTTTTGAAAACATATGAAGATTTATAAACTATGTATTCCAGAGGGAACAAAGGAAAAATAGGTATGATGTTAAACCAAATAAGTAATATGAGATGGTAGAGGAAAAGAAAGGAAAGACTACTATCAACAAGAGGTGTATAATAGAGGGTGAATATCTTGGTATAGCGTTATAATAAGAAACATGAAGGCTAGCTACCGAAAACAGAGCACCAATCACGGGTGAATTCTGAACCAGGATTCAATAAAAAAATAAGAAGTATAATCAATATGAGAAAGAGCACCAACAAGGTGGATTCTTTCTTTTGGTTAAATATTATCGCTAGCAGAAAAACATATTTATGAATATGAAATACAAGAAAACATATTTAACATCAACACCATGATGAATCTCGGCTATCTAAGAAAACCTTATCTGCTTATACTAAAGTCCATAAGAAATTACAAATTTTTCCTGCCACAAGAGTAGGACCTTCTTTGGTAAGTCAAACCATTCATTTATCTTTCTAACAATATATATAGATAAATTACATATGGGGTCCAAAACAAATCATCTTCTCCAAGATTCCAAAAATAGATATTGGTCACAGAGGGAGTAATGTACCAAAAATAAACTCTTACTTTCTAGGGAAGGTTACAAACATAAAACCAACATATTTGAGATCTTTACCCTAAATGCCACTTGTCTGCATCATCACAATATTCCATGAAATATACTCAATTTATCTTGCAATTTATTTAAGGTTTGCAATATCTTCCTTTAAGGTGTCAAGCCAACCATGATGGTTTTCTTTAGTACCTTCAACCGTTCCATCTTTAGTTTCCTTCTTCCATTGGTTGTACCTTTTACTCTTGCCGGATTGCATGTAGTGTCCATATTCATATCCATTAATGATCAAATCCTTCATAATAGGATTCAATATGATCTCTTCACTTCATCCTGGTTCATCTACAGATTTTGTGTGAAATTTTGTTGCCAGTAGTTGCACATTATGCCTTTCTTTCTTCTTCATTGAATTTTGTTATACTATTCAAATTTCCCGGTTTGCGGAAGAACGCTGGATCCGTCTTCTCCATTTCCTCTAGTTTTCTAGGAAACAAGAGCCTATTTCCCTCCACTGTACAACAATTGGATGAATGATTTGATTTGTGGTTATCCTCCTTTGGAGTAAAAATTCAATTGCCAAAAATAGAGTAATTTCACCTGTGTTTTGAGTAACAGTCACCATTGAGTGCTAATCATGAGCTACTAATGAAATTCCTTACAGGGATAAAAAATTATCATGTTCGACCATCAAGTTTGAATGATGAGTCTTTAAATCAGTTATTTGGTGATGCTTACTTGGCATTGCATGGACGAATGGTACCCAAACAAATGTCTTGAGATTATTTGACTGGCTGCCAATTTTCCTTTCCACATGTGACCCTTGGATTTAACACATTTAATGACATTTGACATGTGATTTAGGGGTGTGATTGAGTGGTTTCGAGTTCATCCATTTTCCCTGCCAAAATGCATTCAGTGGCACCACATGATCTCGAGACGAAACCATGGTATTCTTATCGTCCTGCTTTCAAAAAATTAACCTTCGCACTAGTTCTCAACCCAATATGCTCCCTGATTGTTGATATGTTTCATCCATGATCTGTGACCCACCAGGTCCCATCAAATCAAACTTTCGCTAGACTTATCCCTCTCCCACCAGATATGGCCCCGTCCTCCAGTTTATCACACCTCAACACCGGTTTAACCTCCTGCTAAGTAACAAAACTTGGATTCCATATAAAAATTGTTATGGTGATAATATGGGCTCCAACTGGGGATGCTATCCTCCCTGTGAGGTAGAAAATAACAGTAGAACCTATTCCCTATCCATTGGAGCTTCTCTCACAACAAGTGTGCACTATACCTTGACCTGTCACCAATGTCTATTGAAAACTGAAGTCTGCACACCGCTCTCACTTGGAGGTTGAATGTTGGATATACTGCTAACATATAATTGAACACTTTATTTGCTGACCTAAACTTGAAAATTCTTGATCCACAAGCTTATTCACACCTACCTACCCTAACTACTGAAATGAAATGGCAATCAAGTGAAATAATAATGCCAATGCATCCATGCCAAAATTTTATCCACTGTTTGTTTATTTTGCACATGCTTGCTCCAAATCTTGTTTACTGATAATCCATTCGAGAAGTTATATATGAATTCAAATCTCAAAATTTCAAAAATATTGGGACTGTTTACTGTTTCTAACAAAACTACAAATGGATCTTCCAACACATGCACAAAACAACAATCATGTTTCACTTTTTCCGTTGCATTATTTCGTGTGATTTAATCTATTGATTGCCACCAAGAGGCTGAAAAATCTGCTGAGACTGCTGGAAATAAAAATATTCTGAATCAGAAGATAGTGCTGGCTGAAATAAAAGCCCTGGTGGAAAGAAATCCATATCTAACACTGACGTTGATTTACCATCATCTTCATCTCTAAGATTACAACCCATCATAAGTGGTAAATTCTGATTGTTAAAACTCTCCATATAACATGCCACAGGGTCATGAAACATATGAGAAAATATTTGTTTTTGATAAACCAAAACAGAAGGACAGGCCACCTTCACAAGTGTTTGTTTTCTTTTATCTACTTCTTCAATCGTAGGACCATAATATTCAAAGGAATCAAGTAAAACAACTTCTTCTTTATGATCTTTCTGCATTTCTGATTGAATCATGGCGTACAACATTTTATTGTCTCCTTGAAACTCTATGTCATTTGTTTGTTTATTTCTTAAAGTCTCCATAGATGGGGTCTTAGTGTGTTCATACACATCCAATTCACTTAGAGTTATAAAAAATACGCCATTCACAGAGGGAGAAAGACAACTTTGAAACAATTTGTTTTGTTGGAAATCTAGTTGAATATCTTCATCAATTTCAGAAGAAGGAAAATGACTTTGAACAACAACGTTTTGACCAACTTTCTCTGTTTTCTCGTGATTGGCTCTTAACAATTCAAAGGAAGAGAAACATAATGGAAGATAAATTTCATTTGCAGGTCTATTGCTTTCTTCAGATTCAAAATCATGCCTGGAGGTTTTCTGATCTGAAACATTATTAACAATTTTCTTTAGTAATTTTAAAGAAGCAAAGCATAATGGAGAGGTTCTTCCACTTGATTCAAAAATTTATTCATTTTCTTCATTGTTGTCATATGCACATTTTTCAATTTATTTAGATTCTTGAACACACTCATTTTTCAGATTCATCTTTGACCAATGGCTACAATTTTGAACTGACAAGACCTTTTATATAACAAGTAACAGAGTCACCAAACACATGAGAATATTGCTGCAATTTCTTGTCAATTTGTTTAAGTGAATCAATGTGATTTGACATCAACACACATTCCTTTTCTTCAATGATGATCTTAGCATTTTCTTTCAACAATTTTAATGAAGAAAAGAAAAAAGGTCAATAATTTCCTTCAGTTGTTTTAATACTTTATTCTTTGTAACTGTGAAATGTAGGTTGATTGCTCTCATTACACTGCTGAAAATGAACATTTTCTGATGGAGAACATGCAACCAATTTTTCTAGAAATTTAGCATCATAATCATCATCATATTCATCATATATGGACAAATCAGTAACATCTGCAATGCCATCTAACAAGAAAAATCTTGGGACATCAACCCGTTCCTCAACAAGTTGTTTTGCAAACTCATATTCTTGACTATCTATAGACGAATATATGAAACAATTATATCCATGCTTATCATGGGGTGGATCAGAAGCTACATAAGTGCCCTCTCTTTCGATAAGTGGAATATAATCCTTTTCAAAATCATTAGGATTTAAAACTTCAAGAGGACCTATGATATTTTCAATTTTATGCTCAAGATTTCAATCAATTGTTTTCTGTTCATATTCACTTTGATGTCCTGGAGCATCCAATCCCTCATTTCAAGTCTGTTCACATGATTGGATATTGTGTTTAATCTCCCGAGCATTGCTAAATATTTGTTGTAAGGTCTCAGGTCTTCTTTCCATCAGGAGGAAATACAAGTTTGGATGAAGAGTATTGGCATACTCGAGCATGGAAACAACTTCAGTGGGTTGAATTTATTTGGGAAAATCATAATGAATACTAGAAAACCTTCTACTAAATGTAGAAATAACTTCATTTCTTTTCTTTTTCAAGGCACAGAATTCTGTAAGTTGTATATCCAGATATTTCTTCTTTCCCCAAAACTTCAAAAAAACACTCTTAAATTCTTCCCATGAGCTAATTGTCTTTGGATGCAAATGTTCAAAATGTTATTTGGTATCTCCTTTTAAGGATTGAGAGAATGCCCTCATACAAACATAATCATGGTCAGTCTCAAACAAATATATAAAATATTCAAACTCTTGGATGTGTTTTTCAGCTGTGATGGCATCTAGTTCCCCATCAAACGAAGGTAGGTACTTATATTGCTTTGGAGGAAAATCATGAAGTATGTGAGGTAATTTTAAGGGTATGTATCTATGCTAAGTCTTGGAGGATGTTGGATCAAGTATAGGAGGTAAAAGATCATCCTTGGTTTCATGAGGCTCATCAACTTGGTCATGGTTATCACATGGCTTAGATGAGAGATTTTGATCAAAATTAGTGATAAATTGAGGAGATATATGTATAAATTTAAGAGGATTATATACAATTTCAATATTATCATGATTATCATTTGCATGCAATAGGTGAAGAAAAATTTGCTTAGCATTTTTAGGAAAGGACATAAGGTAATTAATAACAAAATATATTATGTCTTCGAAAAAAATCAACTTTAGGTACTTGTTTTCTCCCATGAAGTCCTTTCGTACCTTTTTCAAGGGATCTCATATTCCAGTGGAGTCTTTGAATCACATTTGAATCTTGAGTGGAGATGCCAATAAAATCTTCAGGCTATTGAGTCTTTGGGCAGTGGAGTCGCCATGAAAAAATTGAATTTTAGATTCTTGAAAATGGAGTGACCAGGTGAATGATATACAACCTTTGTGTGTCCGAATAATTTTAACCATCAGTACTCAGATATGAACTTTATCGTTTCTCCTAGGGAATATTTCACCTTATGATCTCCTCGACAACAACGCCAGGATGTTAGCACTTTGTGAATTTGTTCGGCTGATAAAACAAATAACAAAGGTAACTATTTCAACCAACTTTAGGTTGGATTATGAACCTCCCAATGAGAGAGGGATCTCTTGGGCATATATCTATTTAAAATACTCAAAAGATTTGGCAATGCGTGCACATAGGTCAGATTCTTCCGTAGTGTAAAATTTAAAAGTGGTAGGAAAAAAAAAGAAAGCAAGGCCATTGGGCAATGGGGTCAATTCCTGAAAAAGTATGAAGAGTTATAAGCTATGTATTCTAGAGGTATCAGAGGAAAAATAGGTATGATGTTCATCCGAATAAGTAATATGAGATGGAAGAGGAAAATAAAGGAAAGAATACTATCAACAAGAGGTGTTTAATAGAGGGAAAATCTCTTGGTATAGTGTTAGAAGAATAAACATGAAGGCTAGCTACCGAAAACAGAGCACCAATCACGGTTGAATTCTAAACTAGGAATCAATAAACAAATATGAAGTATAATCAATATGAGAAATAGCACCAACAAGGTGGATTCGTTCTTTTGGTTAAATATTATCGCTAGCATAAAAACATATTTATGAATATGAAATACAAGAAAACATATTTAACATCAACACCGTGATGAATCTCGGCTATCTAAGAAAAGATTATCTTCTTATACTAAAGTCCATAAGAAATTACAAAGTTTTCCTGCTACAAGGGCAGGCCCTTCTCCAGTAAGTTGAACCATTAATTTATATTTCTAACAATATATATAGATAAATTACATATGGGATCCAAAACGAATCATCTTCTCCAAGATTCCAAAAATAGATATCGGTCAGAGCGGGAGTAACGTACCAAAACTAAACTCCTACTTTCTAGGGAACGTTACAAACATAAAACCAACATATTTGAGATGTTTACCCTGAATGACACTTGTCTGGATCATCACAAGATTACCTGAAATATACGTGATTTAGCTTGCAATTTATTTTAGGTTTGCAATCTCTTCCTTTAAGGTGTCAAGCCAACCAGGTTGGTTTTCTTCAGTACCTTCGATTGTTCCCACTTTAGTCTCCTTCTTACTGCACTTGTATTTTTTACTCTCATCATCTTGCATGTAGTATCCATCTGCATATCCATTAATGATAAAATCCTTCATAATAGGATTCAATATGATCTCTTCACCTGATCCTGGTTCATCTGTTGGACACACCTACCAAACTTAGAGGGGGGGTGAATGAGTGTGGGGCTATTTTTCCCAAAACTTCCCTCTTGCACAAAAAATCATCAATTAGCATTCAAAATTTATTCATTACCCATTGTTGTCATTTATAACTAGTTAGATGTGAGCACATATCAACAACATATATCAGCAATATATCATCAACAAGTCATCACCACAATGAACACAAAGAACACAATATGTATGTACAATTTTCTTTTTATTACGGACTACAATCCTTTGGGTTTATCAGCAACAACTGAATAGAGTACAACTCTACAAGAGCACCAACTCTATATGCAAGACTCAACTTGCATTCTCAGCACCAACTGAGATGAGGCAACAATCCTCAACAGATATCAATCTGTCAACATGTACACGACCTGTCAGTAGTGCAGCCCGTGTGTGCACACGCTCTGGCTCACTACAGCTCGCGTGTGAACGCGGCCAGTGTATAATGTAACAAGCATATGCTCTTGATCACTTAGGGTTTTTCTTTTCTTCACATGCTCAAATCCTTTGCAACCTGCAATCACTTTTTCTTCTGTCTTCCACTGTCCAAACTGACCCACATCCAGTCACAACACATCCAAGCTCTCCAATAGCTTTCTCATGCTCCACATCAAATCAATATGAATGTTATCTCAATCATGTACAAATTACTAGTATACCATAGCAATCATGTCACTACTGAATCACAAGAGTGCTGCTCACTCCATCAACCAAATCAACCAAACTGAACCACATCATATAAGCCATACCAAGAATTCCCTAAGCATTCACAACATATCAATCAATAGTATCTATCAAGAGAATAATGTAGCCATACCAGTGTCTGAGTGATAGATCTGAGGCCATAGAATGCAGATCTGGAACCTGCTTCATCATCCAAGAGATTGGCACCAGCTCAAACACAAATCTTCATGATTTTATTGAGTCCATGATCCCTATACACAGTCAGCCTATGTGTACACTCACCCTATACATAGCCAACCCATGTGTGTATGCACCCTATACACAGACAACCCGCGTGTACATCAGAAAATAGGGTTTTCCGTGACTCCGAGACTTTTGCCGTCAAGATCTCCGACATTGCCGAAACTTTGATGAGTCTATGAGATCCTCCTCTCGCTCTCTTCCTCAGAATAGATCTTCAATCATGCTTAAGAAATCCATACTAATAATATTCTCTCATAAGAATCTCTCCATCAATACTCCTAAAGATATTACCAAGAAGCTCTCCATTGATCCATAAAGGATTCTCACTCAAAATGTACATTTTACAAGAGATCCTAGCTTCTTATTTATACTTTCATCTTCTAGGTCACTTGACCCATTTTTAGGTTACTTAACCCATTTCTAGGTCTCTTAACCCATTTTCCTTATTTTAGGGTTAACCACTTTCCATGAATAGAAAGTTCTCCAATACTTTATCATTTAAATATTCTTTCTTGATTTTGTCACTTTTCTTTATTATTTAAATAATCCATCTTGATTTTGTCACTTTACTTTATCATTTAAATAATGATTTCTTCTTTTCGAACACTTTTACTTCTTTGACCTTTTGGGGCTTCAAGCCATCATATGGGGGTCCTCCAACTTCATAAGGGCATAACTCTCAAACCGTGAGGAGTTATGTGACATTCCACATACCACTAGAAATGGAATGACAAGGACTATCCATCTAGGATAGTTTCATCAACAACTTCATTGATATTCATCTCATTATTCCACATGCAATCTTGGGACCTCCAACTATTCTTTTAGGATAACTCATTCCATAAAGCGTCTTCCTGTGAGGGCTTTCACCATAAGGGGACCACTTTGGAGTTCATCTATTTGTGCACCTTATCAACCATCATAAGACAATAATGATTCATCTTTGCATCGATTGGTTTCCACTTGGACATATAACATTCTCATCAAGGGCATCATATCAATCAATTACTTGACATCAATCAATGACATCAATCAATGACATCAATCAAACCAAACCATTTACATCAATGACATATGTTCCAACAATCTCCCAAGTAATCAAACCATTGGCATCAATGACAACATGATCCAACAATATCCCCCTTTGGCATTGATGGAAATACCAACATTGATGTCAACACCAATTACCAATTATTGATGTCAACATGTAGACAAAGCATGCTCTACATCAATAGTCAATGTGACTATCTCTCCATATCAATCTCTCCTATCAATAAACATCAATCACATCAATGTGATTATCTCTCCCCGTTTGACATCAATGGCAAAGGGCCATTCTCCTCTTGGGGTTGCTCCCCCTGTCTTGTTGCTGCTGTATAATCTCTCCTTTTGTACAAGGGATATCAATCTGATGTAATGCTAATAATACATCGAACATACTCCCCCTGTGATCATCTCTCCTCCTGGAATTATGCCTCTGTTCTCTTTCTTCAAATATAGGTCTCTTTTCTAGGTATGCATCTGATAAATATCTCCTCCTAGAATCATGGAAGAAGAATGACTCCCCCTATCTTCTCTACAAGATGAAAAATATGTTACCATATGATGATCCTTAGACCTATTCATGAATCAAACTTGTGCCATACCATACATTATGAAACAAAAGATATGTCATCAATGAAATAGAGATTCATGAACAATGTATCCATCAAGTGCATCATGTACCAAAATGTGCCCACCATGCACAACACCCATGTACATCAACAATGTGCCAAAAGATATCATCCATGAAATGTATCCACCATATGCCAATCATCAATTATGCCAAACATGTGCATCTACCAATATACCAACCATGTGCATCTGCCAATATGATCCAACCAATGTGCATCTACCAATCATAAGATGTACCAGCCATGTATACCACCATATTATTTTACATAATCCAATAGATGAGAATTTGATTAACATCAATCCATACTCTTGGGTTAG
>ML789486.1:145938-157868 GCA_009831015.1 Picea engelmannii | reverse complement strand
ACATTTATTCATTACCCATTGTTTTCATTTATAACCAGTTAGATGTGAGCACATATCAGCAACATATATCAACAATATATCATCAACAATTAATCACCACAATGAACACAAAGAACACAAGATGTATGTACAATTTTCTTTTTATTACGAACTACAATGCTTGGGTTTTATCAACAACAACTGAATAGAGTACAAATCTACAAGAGCACCAGCTCTATATAAAAGACTCAGCTTGCATTCTCAACACCAACTGAGATGAGGCAACAATCCTCAACAAATATCAATCTGTCAATAGGTACGCGACCTATCAGTAGTGCAGCCTGCGTGTGCACACGCTCTGGCTCACTACAACCCATGTGTGAACACGACCATTGTATAATGTAACAAGCATATTCTCTTGAGCACTTAGGGTTTTTCTTTTCTTTACATGCTTAGATCCTCTGCAGCCTGCAATCACTTTTTCTTTCGTCTTCCACTATCCAAACTGACCCATAGCCAGTCAAAACACATCCAAGCTCTCCAATAGATTGCTCATGCTCCACATCAAATCAATATGACTGCTATCTCAATCATGTACAAATTACTAGTATACCATAGCAATCATGTCACTACTAAATCACAAGAGTGCTTCTCACTCCATCAACCAAATCAACCAAACTGAACCACATCATAGAAGACATACCAAGAATTCCCTAATAATTCACAACATATCAAGCAATAGTATCTATCAAGACAATAATGTAACCATACCAGTGTCTGAGTTATAGATCTGAGGCCATAGAATGCAGATATGGAACCTGCTTCATCATCCAAGAGCTTGGCACCAGCTCAAAAAAAAATATCCATGATTTTATTGAGTCCACACTCCCTATACACATTCATCCCGTGTGTACACTCACCCTATACACAACCAGCCCGTGTGTGTACGCACCCTATACATAGACAACCCGTGTGTACATCAAAAAATAGGGTTTTCTGTGACTCCGAGACTTTTTCCGTCAAGATCTCCGACATTGCCGAAACTTTGATGCGTCTATGAGATCTTCCTCTAGCTCTCTTCCTCATAATAGATCTTCAATCATGCTCAAGAGATCCATACCAATAAGATTCTCTCACAAGAAGCTCTCCATCAATACTCCAAAAGATATTACCAAGAAGCTCTCCATTGATCCATAAAGGATTCTCACTCAAAATGTACATTTTACAAGAGATCCTAACTTCTTATTTATACTTTCATCTTCTAGGTCACTTGACCCATTTTTAGGTTCCTTAACCCATTTCTAGGTCTCTTAACCCATTTTCCTTATTTTAGGGTTAACCACTTTCCATGAATATAAAGTTCTCCAATACTTTATCATTTAAATATTCCTTCTTGATTTTGTCACTTTTATTTATTATTTAAATAATCCATCTTGATTTTGTCACTTTACTTTATCATTTAAATAATGATTCCTTCTTTTCAAATACTTTTACTTTGTTGACCTATTGGGGCTTCAAGCCATCATATGGGGGTACTCTAACTTCATAAGGGAATAACTCTCAAACAATGAGGAGTTATGTGACATTCTACATACCACTAGAAATGGCATAACAAGCACTATCCATCTAGGATAGTTTCATCAACAACTTCATTGATCTTCATCTCATTATTCCACATGCAAGCTTGGGACCTCCAACCATTATTTTAGGATAACTCATTCCATAAAGCGTCTTCCCGTGAGGGATTTCATCATAAGGGGACCACTTTGGAGTTCATATATTTGTGCACCTTATCAACCATGATAAGACAATAATGATTCATCTTTGCATCGATTGGTTTCCACTTGGACATATAACATTCTCATCAAGGGCATCATATGAATCATATACTTGACATCAATCAATGACATCAATCAAACCAAACCATTTACATCAATGACATATGATCCAACAATCTCCAAAGTAATCAAACCATTGGCATCAATGACAACATGATCCAACATCATCTGCATATTTTGTGTGAAATTTTGTTGCCAGTAGTTGCACAACATGACTTTCTTTATTCTTCATTGATAGTTTTGTCATACTATTCAAATTTCCAGGTTTGCGGAAGACTGTTGGATATGTATTCTCCATTTCCTCTAGTTTGTCATGAAACACGAGCCTATTTCCCTCCACTGTACAAGAATTGGGTGACTTATTCGATTTGTGGTTATCCCACTCTGGAGTAAAATGTCAATTGACCAAAATAGAGTTATTTCACTTGTTTTTTGAGTAACAGTTGCGATCGAGTGCTAATCATGGGCTACTGACGAAATTCCTTATAGGGATAATGAATTATCACGTTTGACCATCGATTTCCAATGATGAGTCTTTAAATCAATTATTTGGCGGCGCTTAGTTGGCATCACACAGACGAATGGTACCCAAACAAGTGTCTCGAGATGATTTGATTGGCCTTTAATTTTCCTTTCCACATGTGACCCTTGGATTTAACACATTTAATGACATTTGACACATGATTTCGGGGTGTGACTGAGTGGTTTTGATTTCACCCGCTCTTCCCCCTGAATTGCATCTGGTGGCACCATGTGATCTCGAGATGAAACCATGGTATTCTTATCGGCCCACTTTCAAAAAACTAACCTCCATGCTAGTTCTTGGCCCGATATGCTCCTTGACCGTTGATCTGTGGCGCCCATGATCTGTATCATGATGGGTCCCATCAAATTCAAATTTCTGCTAGACTTATCCCTCTCCCACCATATATGGCCCTGTCCTCCATTTTATCGCATCTCTACATCGGTTTAGCCTCCTACTAAGTCCTGAAATGTGGATTCCATTTAAAAATTGTTATAGTGATAACACATTTTAGTATTCTTCAGATCAGAGTACAACTCTGTAGGAGTAAAAAAAAAGTATGGATCTTGTTGGAACCATTATTTGAGACCTATTCCATTTGATTTCTCTCTTCTCCCTTATCGCAGTCATACCTATAATTTTTCAGCAGTTTTTTTTTTCTTCTGGACCTGACCCCATTCCAACACCCTTATTTGGGATTTACCCCATTGGATTCAACTCTTCACCCTAATCGTTGTGATACACTTCACCCATAACCCATTTTTTGTATGGTCCCACCCTCCCCTTTTCATGTTCCCTCATCATCATGGCCCATACCCGTAGCCAAGACTTGGAAGTTTGCTTCACTACCTTGCACTCTAATTTCATAGAAACCCAACAAGAAGTGCGACAAATCAGTGTCGATATTGCCACCATCAATAAAAAGATGAATTACTCCATCGCCACCTCAATCACAGAACACAAACAAGTGCTCAAACAAGAAATTACTACCCATATTAAATCTGTCACTACAATGATCTGCACCAAGATGCATATCCCTGCAGATCTTCCCTTATCTGACCCACCTTTTCATACTGAAGGTGAAACTTCCTCTCATTCCCAGAATTTTCAGCCCCATCACTTTCAGTGTGACCTAGCCCTTCCGTGTTTGGATGTGACCAAATTTGATCGATCAGATCCCACTGGCTGGGTAACTCAAATGGAACATTATTTCTCCTTGTATGGAATTACAGATGAGTTGTCCAAACTCTGGTATGGTGTTCTCCATCTAGATCAAGAACGTTGGCAATGGTGGAAATCGAGAAAAAATTCCCGCCAAGGGTATGTTGCTTGGACACACTTTGTGCCAGATCTTTATGAACACTTTGACACTAACACCAACCATTTAGGCCATTTGACAGAGTTGAAATAATCTATCACAGTGGAAGAATTTATAGCTTCTTTTGAGTGACTGTCTTTTCATACAGAGGGCATGTCTAATGCTTTTTTCTGAGAATTTTTTTATCAGTGGCATCAAGTATGATATTTATGCTCATGTCCTTATGGCTTGGCCTCAAAGTTGTGTGGACACTACTAAAATAGCTAAGGAAGCACAAACGGTTGTCTTCGCAAACCCTCATTTATTCCTTGCACTAAACCAATAACTCCCACTCCTCCTTCTACTCCACTAAAGATCCAGAAATTCACCAGGGACGAAATGGTTGAACACCAACTCAAAGCCTTTGTTATAATTTTGATGAAAATTATTTTCCAGGACACAAGTGTAAGGAACAAAATATTTTTATGGCCATCTCAGAGGATGTTTTGGAAAAGGATGTTGAGGCCCCCCTTATGTTTGTGTCACCTGAACCCATGGACATAACCCCTACCTTAGACCCTCCTGAAGTAGACCCAGTCATTTCCCTAAATTATTTGACTAGCTTCTTTGCTCCCCAAACCCTCAAGCTAATTCGTTACATCAAGCATAGGAAGGTCATCATTCTTGTTGATAGTGGAAGCATCCATAGTTTTATTCATTGCTGCATTTCCCAAGAAAATAATTTCTATATCTGTGCAGCCAATAATTTACAAATCATGAATGCAAATGGTGGGTCCATGAAATGTGGAGGACGTTGTGAAAATGTGCGTCTCAAAATTGGTGAATACCATCTGAAATCTCATATGTTTTCTATCGACATGGGTGGTTGTGACATTGTGTTGGGTGCAGAATGGCTAAGGACTTTGGGTCCCATTCTCGTGGATTTTAAGGAATTAACCATGCAATTTGATCAGGAGGGCCAATAATACAAGTTCCAAGGCATCACCATCGATTTGTCGGAGATCATTAGTTCCCATCACATGGAAAAGTTGTTGAAAAAATGGCATTCTGGCATTATTGCCCAACTCCATGCCATACAAGCAAATAAGACACCCTCTGTTTTGTAGGACCTCCAATCCATCCTCTCTAAACATCAAGTGGTATTTTCGACTCACTAGGGACTCCCTCCTTCCCATGGTATTCATGATCATTCCATTCCCCTTTTCCCAAGAATCCTTCCTCCCAATATTTGTCCCTATCGTCACCCCTTTTCCCCAAAAAATGAAATTGAGAAAATGGTTCAAGAACTGCTCAACACAGGGATTATCCACCCTAGTATGAGCTTGTTGGCCCTCGACCAAGTTTTGAGGAAACCTTGGTCAGATTTGGACCACTTTTGGGCCTCGATGCATTATTCGAAGAAGGAGCACCTAGGCAGAGATGAGATCACATATCTCACAATTTTTGCAGGCTATGTGGACCCAGTAAGGGGTCCTCTAGGGTTTTTGTAATAGGGTTTATGGGATTTTGACCCATGGGGTTTACCCATGATTAGGACTTATTGTAAGGGTTTGTAAAAGTATAAATAAAGAAGAATATATGCTAGAATTAGAAGCTTTTGAGAATCTTTTGGAGTAGTTTTTGGAGCTAAGTGCAATTAGATCGAATGACTTTGTGCTGAGGAATGTATGTGTGTTAAGGATTTGTGCTCAGTAGAGGGTTGGCTCTGTGTGTTGACCTAGTTTTGGAGGGAGGATCTAGTGCTTAGTGCACATATATCCTGTCTAGTGTAAAGCTCATCTATATGGCTTAGTGCACAGGAGTAACAAAATGTAAGACATTGAAGAATAATAAATATGCGAAGCAGTTGGTGGACATAACCCCAAAATGGGGTGAACCACGTAGATTTGGTGTCTTATGGTTTTCTCTATGCAATGTTATATCTGTTATGTTTTTCTTAGTGCTTGAGCAGCACGACGTCTCCAACAAGGCAAACAACTCACCAAGATTCATATTCAACAAACTCTTTTTCCTCTCCCCTGGAAACTCAACGGAATGGATACCATTGCTTCCTAAGGAGGGAGGATTGATCCAGGTGGATATCAGTGGCCACCCACATTTTCTAACTGGATCAAAACAATTTTTTGGCGATTTTGGTAATTTACTATTTTTAGTAGTTTTTCGAGTCCTAAACTTCTAGAGCCATTTTGAGGCCCTAAATGAAGTTTTTTGGGAAAACGAGAAGAAGAATGAAGTTTCCTTCAATGTTTTTCACACAAAAATTGTATTCCTCAGATACATATTTCTAACGGTGTATCGAGTATCCCAAACTGAGATTGTATGCAAAAGTTACGCCCCCCATGAAGTTGACGTATCAACTACCTCTGTTGGGGCCCAAAAACCTTTTGTCTTTTCATCTTTCAAGGTTAGGGTTTTGTATTTTCTTTATGTTAAAAAGGCCCTTAGAGCCTCATTGTAACAATCATCTTCTTATGAATGAGAGTAGATGTCACATATCTTCTCAGAGATAAGGTTCCACCATTCTAGCAAGTCTTTCACTCTGTATTTTTACAATCTTTGTACATTTATTTCATGAATAGAAATCATGTATTACTGTATATATGTGAATCTTGTTATATTTTCGATATATCTCTGTTATATTGTTGTCTCTCTCGCAATATCTCTTAATATTTCTTTGTTATATCTCTACTCTCATTTCGTGCCGAAAATAATCCAAATCAGTAATGAATATGTATGTGTTGCTTAATTGCATTGCTTATGTTAGAATGCTAGATCTGATTCAAGGTGCTATTTGTTAATTGGTTGAAGTGCTTAATATTTGTTGTTACTCCACTATATTTATTATTGGGTACATTCTGCAATGTTAATAATGTTAATGAACTAATGTGTATTACTTCTTAAGAGTTATAGAATAACCTATGAAGTGTTATTATCACAAATATGTGTCCCAGCCTGGTTACAGACACCTGCATCCTATAACCCCCTTGATTCTACCTTGGGTGAGACATTTCCTTCCTCACAGGTGTTTCCGAAAGGGCCAGTAGTCGGGTTTTTTTGGGTGCACTGTTAAACATTGAACCCTGGGTCTACACCTGTTCCAACAAATGGTTCCGTTGTCGAGACCTGAAACTATGATTGATGGGAACTGAAGTAAAGAAAAGAGAATTTTTGTGCATAGATCTGCTGCTGAAGTGTGCAATACTCTACTTGACTTTCGAAGCTCTTTTCTAAGAAATAAATCTGATCTGAAGAAAAGAGGTAAAGCTTTGTGCTTTGACAAGCGAAAGATAAGTGCAAATTGTTGTAGTAAAATATCCCTGTGGACAAGTAGATTGCCTCTAAGAGCTTGACCCTAACTCTAGACAGAAAAATGCTTAATGTGGACACTGACTTCCTTTCAAATCTATCTAAACTAACACATGATAAGGAAGGAAAACAAAAGTACCTTTTTATCGACGTTTGTCCCTGCACGCTCCGAGTTGCACTTCGATCCTTTTCTCCTCGCTGAGTCTTGTAGACAAACAATATATGACCACTTCCTACTCTATTGATATTAGCTTGAAAATAGATCTATCTATCAATGATAAGTTCATGTAACATTAGACACAAACTAGAAAGAAACAGGCCAAGCTTGTCATATTAATGAGAATAACGACAACAATACTTACAATCATAGATGTGAATGCGACAGCTTCGTCGAGTCCCCTTCATCTGACCCTTGCTTGAAAGATCCACAACCTAGATAATAACAACTTCACCGATCACTCTTCTTTGGCTGACTGTGTGTTTCCTATGAGATCATAGGTTTCATGATAGCAATTCTTCCTCCTTTCCACCATCATAGAGCTTGCTTATATAGGTTAAGAGGAGCTTAACCTCTTGAGTTATATTTAGAACAAGTTGGGGAACCTCTTCCTTATATCAGAGATCCCCTAATGAAACCAAGAATTCGAATGCAACTACCTTCTAATCTTGAAAGATCCTCCCCTTATTCTCCTCAACGTGCCAACTACTACCTTAGATTAGGCAGCGCTCCTGCAAAAGGGGCATCAGAGCGTTGTAGCGCTTCCTGAGAATCTTAAGGGAAGCGCCATCAATCCAAAAGTGAGTAGCGCTCCTTCAGAAGGGCATGGCAACATTATAACACTCCCTGAAGCCTTGTGGGGGGGCACCTGCACTCCTAAGACTGATATAGGGGAGTGCTCCCCCTCAAAACCTTTGTTTCAGATCTCTTTTTAGGTGTCAAGAGTCCTTTGACTTCATTTAACCAGTTCTCCTTCTCCAAACCAAGTACATAAGATGTTTTAAGTGCCTCCTTAGTGTCATCATTATGGAAGCATGATAGAATGATGTCTTTGACACTTGCTAAAGTTGTAAGGAAGATGCGACACTTACGACAATTGAGAGGAATATACGACACTTATCCAGTTGAGTAATTTTGACATGTAACAGAATGCCCCCCAAAGTATGAAGTTAGAAGATGAAAACTGATGACTGAAATACTTTGTATATGTTCAAGCAAGAATATAGACTCAAAGAACCTGACAGAAGCTGCACACAAACATCCAACAAATATCATGACATATTTCAAAACCAAAGGCAGGCATACCTATGCTTGGGTGATCAAGACTTGCGAGATATGGCCGCCATAAAATACACTGCGGATCCATAATTGTATTGATAAAAAGGTACAACCACTGAAGATACAATGTGGATCTATACTCTGATGACGCAGACTGATCGTAGCCATGAAGAATACACAGTGGATCTACGAGATGATAAGACATAGCCATGACTAATACAAAGTGGATCTATGTAACAATGTATGTGTTCTTTGTCCAATGGAAATTCCTTCGCAGCCTGGGAAAAGCATGTATCAAAGTGGTTACTCAACCCAGGGTCTTCTTACCAATCCCAACGTGGTACGATTCTGACCATGTTAATAGATGTCTTGATGTCGAACATGGCAGAAACCACTTGATTACTGGTCATTGGTGTGAACCATTAACAAGTGCGAGGGAGATCACCATTAATGTCGATGATTCCCAAGGTACCCTAGTACATTCCAACGAATGTGAGTAGATGAGTTGAGGTTGAACACCCATGGAATCATCCGATCAGGGGTCAATGATGTAAACCCACTGTCGAATGTGAGGAGGCCTGCCATTGAGGCATGCAGGTCCCAAAGTACTAACTAGTTTCTAAGCCTAATTCCTGGATAATGTGTTGGAGTCGATAGGAATAGAATCGTTGAGGGGGGGCCTTGATGTATCCCCCATCAACGACACAAAAAGGACACGAAGATGTAATTGGCAGATCAAATGGGCATGTACTGACACAGGTTTTGAGGAAAGATATTTGGGATGGTTGACTCTCGATGTGGATACTTCCCTTGAACACTGAGGCACAACAAAAAAAACGTGACATGGACCAAAACTATGAAGTGGATGCTGTGACTTGCGTCGGGTGATCCAAAGGAGTGAAATGAACTCAAAGGATTGGCTCAGTGCAGAGGTTCAGTGGACTATGATATGTGAAAATGACAAAGTGTCGTGTTCAAGGGCGGCTCTAAGAAGTGATGGAAGATGTTCTCAAGAGACTGCTTGGCTTGCTCCTTTCAATTTTTTCCCCCATCCAGATAGACAAATACCTCTTTTTGATTTAATGAGATCGAGGAGGATAACACATGCTCGATATAACTCACCTTCGGTAAGTTCCTCTTATTTTGTTTAATGAACCAGAAGAAGTAAGGGTTCGGTCTCATATGGGCCTGTCGATGTGTGCTTTAAGAGTCCAAAGACAGGAAACTCGAAGGTTTTTCGAGATTATAGAGTTTGGAAAAACACTTAAAAGAGAACTCTCTCAGTTCCTTTTTCGTACAGTAGTCCAACGAGACCAAAAAAGGGGTGAACTATCACTCAGAAGATGCCCTTTCTGACCTTTTAACGAGTGTGAAAGGAAGCAAGGTCACTCGACAATCTTTTCATATTTAGAGAGTCTGAAAAGGGTTTAAAGTAGACTCCAGGGGGGTTCCTTTTTCATGTGTTCGTGTATTCGCACGGGTCTGAAAAAGAGATAAAACTTTACCCAGTTACGTTCTCATATTATCGAGCTCGAGAATGAACAAAGACTATGCTCATAAGTGTGACAAGGTAAATAATCCATCAGAACCGCCAGAAGACCTGCGATGCCAAAACTACAAACCAGGGTTTAGTGAAGCCAATATATTATTTGAGAAACCCACAAATGACCATACATTACGAAAAATGAAAGTTTATAAATAAAAATACAATGAAAATTTTAGTTACCATTTCATTTGGCACAAGATTTTGGAGTAGTGGAGAATCTCATTTTGAAGCGGATCTTGTTTTGTTCACTGCCGGAACTATGGTTGACCATTTCGCTTGCCGTTCAAACCAGGTAGGTGTCCATCTCATCTTCTTTCAATTACATGGTTTAGTATCCATTTTCATAGAATTATTTATTTTAAAATACGAAGCCCTAAGTCACCCCAAATAGAACCAAATCGACCTCTTTAAAAATCAAATGGGAAAAGGGGATTCTTTTACAAAAATGTTTTAGAAAGGGATGGTTAGCTTGCCAACTCCCAAATAGTCAATTAGATAGGTCGTTTTTGCTAAAAGAACCCATAAAACATCTTCCCATATGCCCACGCAGCCCCAAAGTCGTTTTGATTTTTTTTTAAAACATTTCCATTGTTATTTGATGAATGTTAAATGGCTAGGGAGGGCGTGGTAGTTATAAAAGAGTGTGTGGTCACTTTTAAATGATGTGGGCATCTTATTTCATGTTTTAAATTGCTTTTGAAAATTGCCAAAATTGCCAAAACGTGGAAATAATGGATTTCTTGATTTTTCATTTTGTAGATAACTTCGGCGACCATGATCGAGTGGAAAGAAAGGGAACATGAGATGGATGGATTAGTCTCCTTGCGGAGTCCTCATACATGGGATGCTTTGTGAACTTGTGGTTTGCTCAAATTATTCAAGTCACAAAAAATGAAGAAAGAGATTTTATTACTTGAGAATATGATTGGCCTCTGGGATGTTGCAGAGCAAGGATTCCAAATTGGCACACAACTTTTAACCATTGAGTTAGAAGACGTGTACTTTTTGACTGGCCTCTCGAAAAGAGGGGTCCCCATATCGTTCTCTGGGTAGAGGGCGCTACCTGAACAAGTGGACGTGTACTTGGCATGCCACTGTATCCCAGGAGCAAGGCTGGTAGGGGGTAGAATCCCCATCAAGGAAATTTGGTAGCTACTCCTCTGGTCTATACTGTTTGCTATCACGAGCATGACGGGCAGTAATAGTGCTCATCTAGCATCAAGATCGTAGGTGGCTTATGGTGTTCAATGTTTGGAACCAAAACTGTTCAACTGGAGTGCAGGGTTCCTTCGAAATGTGAAGGAACAACTTTCACGGTGTAGGACTGGATAGAAGCAATTCGGTTATGGCTCATTTCTGGTCTCATTTTTCCTAGAGTGCATCCCTCAGATGCAGCCTCGGATAGCATTGGTGGTGCAACCAGTGGATGAACCGAGGATGGAGAGGTGGACTAGTCTGTATCCAAGCCTAGTGTCGGATTCAAAGTTCCATTTCACTCGCGATTTCTTTGCCTAGCTGAGACAGAAGTATCTCTGGATAAAGGACTTCCCTTATGCTAAGGTAGATTTCCATGGGAGCATGGATTTGATTTTTCCCATGGGAGAAGACTGGGATGTATCAGGTAAGAGACTGAAACATACCTTGTCTAGTTTTTGTTTTTTAAGTTTTTGATGTAGATATATTTTTTTTGGGTATGTAGAAGAATTTTAACAGATGTATTGTTTCCAACATGCAGACAAGGGAGCAGTGCATCCGACTGATGTACCGGTACCAGGATGTCGCGGGGGTGTCCCAACTGCAGCAGATATGGCAGTACCAGTGATGGGTCTCCAGGAGGTTGAGAGAAACCTCCAAGGCCTTATGATGGGCATTCCTCCTTTGTGGAAGGGAGAAGTTCCTTTACGTCTGTAGAGGCACACTGTGGGAGTACCAGAGAATATTAATTCTCTATTGATGTGCGTAGTGTGCGCGGTGGTGTGTTACTCGCAGCACAATGTAGTGTGGGGAGATTAGAGTCTCTTTGGTGATCATATTTTTGTATGCCTTGTCAGGCGCCATTGTATGGGTTGAAAGACCCAATATTTTGCTCTTCTACATACTTTTTGATGTAATACAAACATTTCAGTCACGCCATATATATATAT
>ML789486.1:123317-145888 GCA_009831015.1 Picea engelmannii | reverse complement strand
CAATGATTTGTACATGATGATGTCTGTGATGTGTTTTAATTTACATTTAATGTACAATTTTTCTTTCCTTAAATCTTATATGTGGGCAGGATACCGATCCATGATATAATTAGCTAATGAATCTGAAACACTATTAAGTTCTCTTGGAATGTGTCTATATTCAATGTAATCGAACATTCGTTCAAGATGACGAACTTGTAAGTGTAGACGTAGCAGGATAGGACTACAGATAGCGTAGATACGGTTGAGTTGATAAACCACAAGTTGGGAGTCTAAGTACACAATGATATGAGAGATACCTAGGGAGGAGGCTTGGGTCAATAGTCCGATGACAGCGTGATATTCTTCCATATTGTTGGATGTTGGTCCTAAGAAGATGCCTCCTGAACTCACCACCTCGTCAAACTGGTAAATAACCCATGTTTCTGAAGCAATGTTCTGGGTATGTCGGCTAGCGCCATTTGTGAACCCAATAAAGATAGGAAAGGAAGACGTCATCTGCGCATGAAAACACAAGCAAAGTCATGAGTGGCAATGGTAAACACTCGAGCACGCAAAAGAAAAGACACACCGAACTAAAATACAATAATGTACAAAGTACAAATGCTAGGTGATCTAGGAATAGTACTTTTTAAGGTAAAGCCCGTTTCGGGGCTCTCCCAGGGAAATTCCATCATGATCAACTAGTTTGTAAGCACCTCTATGTAGGACATGTTTCATGATGTAAGGACCGTGCCACATAGGTTCTAACTTTCCTGTCCCAGATTTATCATGAGCTTGGTCGTAAACGAGGACTAAGTCTCCTTTTGCAAAATTCCAAGGGTGGACGGATTTGTCATATTAACTCTTAATTCATTTTGATGTGCCTCATTGGTGAGAGAATCATTGCGACGTGTTTCATCCAATTTGGATAGATACAAGAATCATTCTTCTTTAGCAGAAGTGTGGGGCAAGAGTTCTACTTTCAATTTGAGTGATGGAATCTCACACTTGATTGGTAGGACGGCTTCAATGCCATAGACCAACTGGAAAGCAGTGAATGTAGTTGAGGTTTTCACAGAGGTGTGATAGGCCCAGAGAGCGGAGAACAATTGTAAATTCCATGATGTCTTGTTTTCCCCTACCATGCGTTGGATCATGTTTTTTAGGAATTTGTTGATAGCCTCAACTTGTTCGTTTTCTTGAGGGTAGTAGGGGGATGAGTTTTCATGGAGAAAAACCAACTTGACATGTAACTCGCTCATCATCTGGTTTTTGATGTGTGCACCATGGTCAGTGACAATGGCACGTGGTACACCGAAATGAGTTATGATATGGTTGAAAAGGAATAGAGCTGCAGTACAGCCATCATTCAGGAAGGTAGGCATAGCCTCAACCCATTTTGTGAAATAATCGATGACGACGATGATGTAACCGTGCCCCCCGGTTGAGGTAGGCTTACATTGCATGAAATCGATGCCCCATTTGGCAAAGGGACCGATGGCGATAATAGGGTGTAGCGCAGTAGGGTGGGTGTGTGCCTTCTTGTTAAAGATTTGGCAAGGTGGGAATTTCTTGACAACCTCGATGCAGTATTTGAAAATCGAGGGCCAAAAGTAGTCCGCACGTAGGATTTTTTGGGTTGTGGCCATCCCAAAAAGGTGACCGTGACAGGCGCAAAGGTGACAATTGTTCAAAACGTGTTCAACCTCTTCGTGAATCAGACATCGCCGAAGGATGGTGTCAATACCATGGTGATATAAGGTGTCGTCGATGATGATATAACGGCGAGAGTGGTGACGAATGCGTCGACGCTCTTCACGAGAGATGTTGGGCTGAAAACATTGGGTTTGGAGGTAGAGGAGAATGTCTTCATACCAAGCATCAGAGGTGTTGATGAGGAAGAGAGATTCATTGGGGAGAGAATCTCTAGGTTCAATTTTTTCATCGGCACGAGGGAGAGCGCAGATGAGCTCGGCAAACACTAGGGATTTTTTGGCTTTCCCTTTGTAAACTCGAGATCGAATTCTTGAAGAATAATGATCCATTTTGAATATTTTCCCCCAAGTACTTGATGTGTCAAGACATGGTACATAGGGTTGGAGTCTGCGATTATCGTGGTGGTGCGTAATAAGATGTAATGGAGGAACCTCTGGACAACGATGATGGCTACCAGAGCCAGTTTCTTGACATGCGAATATTTGAGTTCAGGTCCAGATAAACTCTTGCTCAGATAATAAATCACATGTTCTTCGTCGTTGGGGTCTTCTTGAACTAATACCATCGCAATGGTGGAAGTAGAAGTGGCCAAGTAAAGGATATAATCCTTTGTATATTTGGGGGGATGTAACAAAGGTGCCTAGGTCAAAGCATGCTTGAGAGAATTGAATGAACGTTGGCGAGTTGCATCCCAAATGAAAGGGATGTTCTTTTGCAGTAACCGCATAAATCATTTAGTGATCTCGGCATATTTGCAGATGAAACGATGAAGAAAGTTTTCTTTTCCTTGCAAACTTTAGAGTTGGGTTAAATTGGTGGGTGGGGGTAAGGCTAAGATGGCCTTAATCTTTAAGGGATCCACCCTGATCCCATCTTTGGAGACAATGAAACCGAGGAGTCAACCGGATTTGACAGCGAAAATGCATTTGTGTGGGTTTAGACGAATACGGTAGAACCTACATCGAAGGAAAATCACCCGTAAATGATCAATGTGATCAGAGCGATTTAGAGAATGGGCGGGTAAATCGTCGAGGTATGGTTCTGCTATATGTTTGATGTCGTGGAAAGCATATGACATGGATCGCTGGAAAGTAGCCCCAACATTTTTAAGTCCAAAAGGTAGCTTTCGGTAGGCAAAAGTACCCGAAGGGAAGATGAAGGCTGTCTTGTGTTGATCAGCAGGCAAGATTTCAATCTGGTTATATCCAGAAAATCCATCCATGAAAGAAAAGATTACGCTCCCTGTGCAATTATCGATGATTTGATCGATGAAAGGCGTAGGGTAGTTGTCCTTGGGACAAGCTTTGTTGAGATATCGATAGTCAACGCAAACATGGATGGTCCCTTGTTTCTTGGCAACCAGAATAAGGTTGGAGACCCATTCGGTCAAAGGGACGGGATAGATGAAGCCAAATTTTAGAATTTTTTCAACTTCTGCCTTTATAGCTGCGATTTTCTTGGGATGAACTGAGCTAAGTTTCTGTCGAACCGGTTTTACGTCAGGGTAAGTTTTTATTTCATGTACGACGATTGAAGGGTCGATCCCTGGAATTTTATTCGTAGCTCCATGCGAAGACATCGCATAATTCTTTAAACAAAGCGGTGTACGAGACCACTTCATTGGGTGTGCAATTAGCACCAAGGTTAATGTTTTTCACGACACCTTCTTTGATCGAAATGTGGATCACGATCATAGTGGAGATGTTACTCATGTTCCCCTTAGAGAGAGTATCTTGTGTGAGGATAGGAGATTGCGGAGCATTGGTAACATCGGGCGGGAAAATAGAGCGTAGTCTCCATGAATTTATTCCAACGGTGGAAGAAAAGAGGATCGATGATGGTTATCATCCCAAGGTAAGTCATCGATGCTAAGAATTTCCATAATCGATTCATTCGAAGGGAAAATGTGGGAAATGTAATCGATGGAAGATGATAGGGAATCCAACCATGAGGGCATCGAAAAGGCATAAGGTGCCAATGAATGTGAATTTTTGGAAGAGGGAGAGGCAGATTGGATAGCTACGTATGCGGCCTTGGCTAGGATGAGTGGCATAGTGTCACTGAGCACATCGAATTCCAAAGGACTAGGTACAATCCAAGGATCAGATGATTCCAAGGATTGATAAGGCATAGTCGAGACCATATTGGCAACGACAATATGATGTGTAGTAGGTGGAAGTGGTGTAGGGAAAGTACCCATAAGGATAGAATCTTTCAATAAGCCAACACCAACGCTTTCATACATAACTGTGTGGTCTCCCAAAAAAGGAATGTTGTTGGTGGTAGGGATGTGAGCGTCGGGTGTACATAAATCAAGTTGATCGACGGTGACAATTTTGCCTTGATGGGGGAATTGTACACATCAAAACACCGACGAGGAGATGACAATCATAGCATAGAACCAACTTCTTTCAAGTAATAGGTTGTAATCAAGGGGAGCATCGACCACCTCAACGTCAACGGTAACAGTTTTGTCGCCCAACTGAACGACTAAGGATAGTAATAATCCGTGAGGATGAAAACCTCGTCCATCGAAAGAGCATAACGTCGTAGGGGATTTGTTAAGGGTGGGTGATTTCAAGCCTTTCCAACAGGCTAGAGACATGACACAGGTAGAGGCTCCCTCATCCAGGATAGTTCGGTGGATTTGTTGATTGTGAACAACAACATCGATTTGGAAAGCTAGCTGGTGGGAGAGTCGTGGTTGATGGTCGTCTAGATTAAATGTGAGGTTGTTTGATGACTCGAGATCAAAAGCACCGATAGTAGCTAAGAGTGTTCTACGTTGGCTGGGACAGTGTTGTAGAACTTCTAGGGCAGACATAGCACACGGTGCTTGGGCCAAATCTTCTACAATATTGTAATTTTGGGCAGCCCGTGAATTAGGATTGAAAGTAGATTTCCAGATGGTGCTCTTAGGAGGGCGTAAGATAGAGTCGAAAGAAGGTTTATCAATCTGGAGTGGTCCGGATGGAGGACTAACAGACGGAGGATTGACAGAGGATGGTAATGGGTCTGGCGGAGAACCGTTAGCGATCTTCGGCTTGTCAGGTTTAACTGGCATGTCATATGTCACAGAGTGAGTGGTTAGATTAACTCCATTAAACATGTAAATGTGGGCACTTATCGAGGCCTCATCAGGCGGTTGGTTGGAACTACTCCCGGCGTGGGGGTTTGTGCAACCAAATATTACTGCTGTGGAAAAGGCTGAGTAAGCACAGCGGGTTGTGAATTTCCCTTGAAAATTTTGGCCACTTCATCGTGATGTGGCCAGTCTTGAGTGTAGTGATCGTCTCCACAAATGAGACATGGGAACTTTGGTTTTTGTTGTGGTTGTTTTCCGGCAGCAGGGGTTTGTGGTTGGGTTTTGGGTTGTTCGTTATTATTGTTTTTCTTTGGTTTATTTCTCGCTTTCTTCTTGCCCCCAAGTTGTTGTGAAGGGGTTGATTGGACCGCATTCACATCAGAGACCTGAGTTTGAGGGGGGGTAGAAGAGGGTGCAGTCGGGCTAGGAGCGGTCATTGAAGCGGGCCGCTGGATCGTTCCAGTCGATTGAGTAGTAGATTGGGTTTTGACGGAGCCAATAACTCCATCTGCGTGAGAAGCAGATGATGGTTTGGATGGATCGTTATTGGCACGGGTAGCATTCGGTATCAACTCATACATAGTATCATATTGTTGATAGACTAAGTCTAAGTACTGAGCTCGGGCAATGTATTCTTCCTCAGTGACTACGCCGCCCATGGAAACATCATGAGCGATCTGGGGTAACAATGATTTTGTGAACCATTCCACTAATAGTTGGTCAGGAATGACCGCTTTGATTAGCTTTCGTCATCGTCTCCATTCATGGATGTGATTGGAGATGTGTATGGAAGTTGTCTGGCGAAAGGAGGTTAATAGTTCAGTACCCGTCTTGTATCGAATGGGTAGTTGGAAGTGCGTGAGGAAGGACATGGCGAGGGAGTTGAAATCATGAAAAGATGCACATGGTAGTTCAATATACCATTTCATTGCAGAACCCGTAAGTGTTCGTTGGAAAAGACGCAAATGAATAGAATCGTCCATGAGGGATTTGGATGAACACCACAAATGGAAAGTCATCATGTGGTTGTTTGGGTCTTCTTCGAACTTTCTGTTGAATTTTGGGATATCAGAAGGAAGTTTAGCTGGAATAGATGGCCAAACCGGAGAATGATAAATAGGATCATTCGTTAACCGAGACAGGTCTGGAAGATCCAGGGTAGCCAGAAAAGGTAATTGTCAGTTAGTCTGTGGGTAATGTTGGTGTGGCAGAGGGACACCAGTAGGGCCCATTACCGGGTTATGTGGGTAATTATAACTAGTTGGCCATCTTGTATGAGGTTGGTTTTGACCAAAGAACGTAGGATTTGAGGTGTTTTGAGAAGCATGTGTGAGCGGAGGATAACCAGATGGGTTTTGTGGGTTATAGGTTGGGTTTGGCATTTGTCCATAATGGGGTTGTTGTGAAGTATGAGAGTTTTGTCCTACCGGGAACTGTGGATTCCCTTGAAAAAGGACGTTCCATGGATTAGGTGCGGCAGATACATTTTGTTCGTGTGGTTGATGGTAGACTCTAGATTGAGGTTGCCCCCCAGCATGATGGTGTCCCCTGAATGGAACTTGTCCTCCGGTGGGAGGATTCCCCCTGGATTGAGGTAGAGTTCTTGGAATTTGAGAACCAGACGTAAAAGACTGACCGGTGCCGCCGAGCGGATTATGACCACCAAGACCTGTCCCTCCGGGTTGTTGGATAGGTATGGAAATTCCCGGTATAACTTGGGTAGTAGTAGCTTGGGCAGTGGTGGTAGTGGAAGCATTCAGTGCCCTGAATCCAAAAGGGAGTGTGGGTCTTGGTGTTACAGGTGTGCCAATCGCAGCTTGATTGACCACTGCATTACCGACGGGAATAGTCGGAATGTGACAGACCATTGTAGAATGGGTCGTCTGGAGGGGAAGAGTAGACCTTGGGCCAATGGACGATATGTTCGTACCAACGGGTGGTGTGGCTGTAAAAGTGGTGGTACCAGTAAAATGATTTAGGGGTATGGCTTAGGAAAAAGGTGCATCGACACCTTCCCTAGTCTCATAAAGATATCGCACCAGGCGTGGTGGACTCCGAACAATGTCTGCGGTCCAAAAAGGGTCATCGGCTAAAGGGTTTTGATGAGACCTAGCCAGAATGTCAGAAGGATTGACGATGAGAAATTCACCAGTGGAATTCATATGTAGGATGCATCGTTCATATCCCTCCGGAATGCGATAAGCTTCCAGAGATTCCAAAACAATTCGAAAATTCTCCAAAGGAGTGGGAACTTCTTCTTGAGAAGTTGTAGTGTTTTGAACCTCGCTCTGTTGAGGAGATTCCTCCGTAGAATGAGGGGGTAAAGGGGTGTTTCCTTCCATATTTTCTCGAGGGAGTCCCTGTAGCCTCCATGAGCGGCGTGGAGGGTCGATGTTGGCGAAAAAGAGTCGGCAAAAAAGATCTATGGCCAACTACCGGAAAGAAACAACATATGCTAATAAACATCTAGGAATCACAACCAAGCAAACAAGACCTTCTTTTGATGACCATACTAGTTGGTGATGAAATCAAATGTCACTTGATAAAGTCCAAAAGGGGCAGGTTTAGGGTGGAACAATTACAATGATGACCTGCTTAATGGACATATGCCTTGGTGCAAGCTTCCACGCAGTAATTGTGGATTTACATTCCAAGGAGCCCGAGTGAGTTTGACCAATGTCTGCTCCAGGTACAGTGAGACTTCCCGTCACCGTCACCTTGTGTAAAACCCTAAAGATTATGGCCACTAAGGTTACCAATTCGCAATCATCCCCTGGGCGGGAACATTCGACAGTCCGATCCGAACGTACGAGCAGGGTATCGAGCCCAAAATTAACTAAAAGGATTCCACGCAGTAATTATGGATTTACCTTGAAGTGACCCCCATAATACGATCTGACCACCACAATCAGTTAAACCACGGAGGGTTAGTCTTCGTAGCTCACCCGAATGCGACCTCGTGCGTAACCCCTGTGTGAGAGGGGGATCCCAGGCATACTTATACGATGATTGGATTTGACTCTCCCTAACTTAGGATGCTACTTCTTGTTTTGGAAAACTTTGGAGAGTTATGTTCACAGCCTAATCCAAAGTACTGAGCCTATTCTAATGTTGGTGGAGGGTCCTAGAAAAGAAAAATTTCTTGATAATTTTTTAATTAGTGTTGATTTTTATAGCTGTTATTTACTCAAAAGGGGTGCATGGAAGTGAAACAAATGGAATTATGACTCAGTCCCAACAATGCATCAGAGATGATAAGCATTCATTTATTTTCAATGAACATCTATCTAAGGGAGAGAGAGATTTCTTTTCACTTAACAAGCACTGATAAGGAGTGTCCTAAAACAAATTCTCAATCAAATCCTGATGTGATGCTAAAACTTTTTAGATGCCTTCTAACATGCACAATCAATCATGAAGATGATTTTTATTGTTTGCATATGAATAATTATTAATCCAAAACAAGGCTGTCTTGCTAATTATCTTTTTGGATGAATGAAAATCAGACCAACACAAGCAAGAATCATACAAACAATACACCCTCTTGTCATAATCAAAACGAAAAGCGAAAGAAAAGAAGAAATCAAAGAGAAATCAAACTTCACACCCAAAATAAAAAGTCGAAGAACAATTATCTTTAACTAAAATCAAAATGAAAGGATCTGTAGGCCTTTGATGACCTTCACCAGAGTTTTTCGTTTAGTTGATGAGGAGAGAAAGACGATGCATGGATTTCAAACTCCAAATGACAGAAAAACTCAACAACAATAGTGAAGAAGGTTGTGAAATCGAAGCAACAATATGTTTGTTCTTCAAGAAAAAGACAAATATCCAAGCTGGAAAGAAGAAGGATTGACTCACAAGGTTACCCAGCCAGAGAGACAGAGAGACAAAAACCCTGAAAACACAATTCTAGAAGGTTTATTGGCCAAAGGAGGGTTGGTGCTATGTTTCCAAAGGCAAGGAGAATTATAGCACTCTATGTAAATCTATTAGGGAGTGTTGTCACTCTGTTAACACAGGGACAGGGACACCATGTTCAGAAACTCCCAAAAATGTCAAAAAATTCCAAAAATTGCAATTCAAACTCGACAACTATGCTGAGTATGATGGGGTAGGGAGCCAATCAGCTCATGAAACCAATAAAAAGAGGAGTGAAATAGGTATGAACCAATCAAGGGGTAGAACAAGGTCAATGAGGAGAAATCAAAACAAGAAATTTCGATTTTAGGCTATCTCCCCAGTGGAGTCGCCGGTTTCTGTTGTAGGAAAATCTCCCTGCGGACAGGTAGATTGCCTCTAAGAGCTTGACCCTAACACTAGATAGAAAAATTCTTAACATGGACAATGAATTCCTTTCAAATCTATCTAAACTAACACATGAGAAGGAAGGAAAACATAAGTACCTTTTTATCGACGTTTTTCCTTGCACGCTCCAAGTTGCGCTCTGATCCTTTGCTCCTCGCTGAGTCCTGTAGACAAACAAGATACAACCACTTCCTACTCTATTGATATTAGCTTGAAAATAGATCTATCTATCAATGATAAGTTCATATAACATTATACACAAACTAGAAATAAACAGGCCAAGTGTGTCATATTAATGAGAATAAAGACAACAATACTTACAATCGTAGATGCGAATGTGACAACGTCGTCGAGTCCCCTTCGTATGACCCTTGATCGAAACATCCACAACCTGGATAACAACAGCTTCACTGATAACTCTTCTTTGGTTGACTGTGTGTTTCCTATGAGATCATAGGTTTCATGCTAGCAATTCTTCCTCCTTTCCACCATGATAGAGCTTGCTTATATAGGTTAAGAGGAGCTTAACCTCTTGATTTATCTTTCGAACAAGTTGGGGAACCTCTTCCTTAGATCAGATATCCCCTGATGAAACCAAGAAATTGAATGCAACTACCTTCTAATCTTGAAAGATCCTCCCCTTATTCTCCTCAACGGGCCAACTTCTGCCTCAGATTAGGCAGCGCTACTACAAAAGGGGCATGAGAGCATTATAGCGCTCCCTGAGAAGCTTAAGGGAAGCACCAACACTCCAAAAGTGAGTAGCACTCCTTCAGAAGGGCAGGGAAGCGTTATAACACTCCCTGAAGCCTTATGGGGGGGCACCAATGCTCCTAAGACTGATATAGGGGAACGTTCCCCCTCAAAACCTTTGTTTCAGAGATCTTTTCTGGTGTCAAGAGTCCTTTGACTTCAGTGAACCAGTTCTCCTTCTCCAAACCAAGTACATAAGATGTTTTAAGTGCCTCCTTAGTGTCGTCATTATGGCAGTATGCTTGAATGATGTCTTCGACACTTGTGAACAACTTGTGACACTTGCGAAAGTTGTAAGGAAGATGCGACACTTATGACAATTGAGAGGAATATGTGACACTTATCCAGTTGAGTAATTTTGACGTGTAACATAAATTTTTGTTTCAAAAGCATGACTTTAAGTACGTTTAATAGATTCTGTCCTAGTCTGAAGGCTAGGGAGCAGTTGAAAGAAAGAGATTATTTGAATAAATTTAATGGAAATGAAGAAATATATGTTATTCCTATGCATAGAAAGAGTGTTTGGACAAATAAGTCGATTGAGGAACCTAGAATTTGTTTCTGTAGATTGCAGGACCAACACTATGATCCTAGTGCGTATTATAGAAAATAATGGGGAACATTTAAAAGAAAAGGCGGATTGACATTGTGTTATAACTGCAAAAGACAGGTACACCTTGCTAAGGAATGCCCTGACACAAGTCCTATTTGTCTTTGTTGTAATATTGTTGGTCATGAAGTTGAAGATTGTCCAAGGATGATTGCTAAAGTTGAAAGGATGAACATCAGAGAAGAAAACTATGAAGGAAGTCAAAAGACCAAGGGCATGTTAGAAGGTCATAAAGAAAAAGAATAAGAGGAAGCTCATACTACATTATTAAAGTTGAAATAAATTATGGTTGTTCACAAAGATGTCAGTTTACCAGAGATCGTGAAAGTAAAACAATGCACAAGTGAAAGAATACAAGACTTCGACATAGATTGTGTATTGGATGAAGAAACACAAGTAAATATTATGACAAAAGGAACTTGGGAAATTTTGGGAAAGCCTACTATGATACCTTCATTGGGAAGGATAGGCTTGTTTAAAGGAAAGATGATAACTTTATGTGGAAGAGTTACTAATGTACCTATTATTGTTCATGGAATATTGACCGAAGAGGAATTTGAAGTCATTAATTTTGTTGGGGACAACACCCCTTTCCCACTTTTATTAGGCAAGAATTGGATTGAAAAGTATCATATTAGAAGGAATGAAGAGGGACAAGCTATAGAAAATAAAAATCAAGAACTAAGGGATTTCATAGCTAGAAAAATAAACCAACTAATAGAAGAATGAGAGGATAAGTCAAAGCAATAGAACAAAGTAACAACGCAGGAGGGACATAAGGCAAGAGAATTAGCTGTCAAGGTTAAAAGAATGAAAGAAGTCTTGAAGGACCTATCTATTCAAGAAAGAAGTATGTGCACTCAAGAAGTGTTAAGAAAAGGGATATTAAATTCATATGCTTTGAGGGCACCTCAACAATGTTAAGTCACTACACTAGGGGAAGATAAGAATAAAAATGGAAAGAGAATCCCAAAAATAGAGACTCATATCACATGAAAGAAGGCAAGGAAGATCAATAAAAAGAAAGCTAAGTTAGAAAAGATACAAGAACCCATATAGAACAGATGGAAGACTTCACAGGCTGGAACCTCACAAGAGGTAGGTTTTAAGTATTTGAACCTCCCTAGAACAATGGGACCGCACTGAATGGGACTTCACTCTAGCGAAGCTATATGACCATTGGAGGCACCCGGACTATTAGAAAGACACTCCAGAACGGATAGAAAACACATTTATGGGCTGGCGGACCACTTTTGGGATGTTGATACCATGCCATAACAGACATATTCACTTTGATGGAAGCACTTTTGGTCGTTGGAAGAACCTGTTACGATGCCCTGCTTATTTAACCCGTCGGACGTTGCACCGAGACCAATTTTTGCTAACCGTGATTAACTTAGCCAAGAAGAGAATTTTCTATGTGTCGAGCTATGTTATCTAAAACTAGACCCCGCCTGTCTATTTTTCTACCCCTCCTGTCCATTCATCTACCCCAACCTATCTGTTTAAAAGTGAGAATGTCAGGCGAACCTAGTGAATTAGAGAAGTTTGTTGAGGAAGTTCTCAAGAAGCTAATGGTGAACAGACCGATATCTGAATGTGTCCAGGCTTCATCGACTAGGGGACTATAGGATTCCCCTTCGACTAAACATTTCTCTATCCGTGTTAACCTCGTGATGGAGCATCAATGTAAGAACCGTGGTGATCTGGCTAATGAGAAGAAGATCTCGTCTATCCTACTAGAGTATATGCCACCTTTGGCTGGCGTAGTTAACCGTGACATCATTCCCATAGATTATGAGTACACCATGTTCACCACATACATTCCAAAATGAATGCACATTGTTGGGAGTCAGTTAGGATAGATCCCACTATTGAAGAACCATAACTTCAATTTAGGAGACCGGAAGAACTACGTTATGTTGGCACCCCATCACTATCTCACGAAGTCAATAGGGAAGAAGCCTCACCTAATCTCACAACCATGGATTAAGGGGCTAGTGAAGTCCACCGTGCTAAATGTGATGAATAGTCCCCATTTTTTCCACCACCAAGAGTTTAACTCTTGCATTAAACACCTCCTATCATGCTATCATGGAAGATACTTGTGGCTCAACATAATAATTACTGTGGATCTAACGTTGATCGAATGATCACATGATTAAGAATGAAGGGACATGACCCTCAAAATATTTACCTAGGGAAGGCCTCAGACCACTCCCAGGCTCAGCGCATCAAGGAAGCTTATGAAGAAGTCAAAAAAGGAAAGTGAGGTTACAAGGTAGCCTCTATATAGGATGGCGCAATGCAACTTGCTTGCCAAATCATAGCTGGAAATATTGTAAGAAAGAACCACCCCACGTAGGTCACCTGGTTCGTGGTGGACCTCACAGAAAAATGTGTGGAGGGAATGCAGATGAACTGGATGAGATACCTCGTTAATGAACTAGAGAAATATTGTCGCAAAGCCTATGATTTTGGATATGAATTCCACTGCAGCTGGCTGATCATTTTGATTGCATTTGTCACTTGGAAAATGACTGAAGGAGCCACCTTCCCAGATATCGAACCCTTGAAGTCGTTGGCCATGATGCAAGAGCATCTTTCCACCTTGATGGATGCGTCAACAAAATGACACATCAGGACACATTTGGAGATAAGGAGAGGTGCCGACCCTCTCATGTTCAAAATTCGAATTATAAAATTATGTAAATTTATGTGTAAGAGTGATAAAAATCCAAAGTGATGCCCTTGGAAAGGTGTGGATGGGTTTATTGGAATGACCCACTGTAAGCAGGTTCAGATCCATGTCAGGTATGGATCTCTGTTCAATGTAATGAGTCATAGGTTAAGGTGTCTTAACAAAATGGTGATAGCACTAATGTGGTGGAGAGGATAAGATCGTAGAGCTCTCTTTTGTAAAAAGGGAGAGAGATATTTTGTATGAGGAGTCTTAGAGTAGATTAGAGAAGAATAGAGGTAGAGAGGATTCAAAACTCTATTGTAGTCTAAGCTCTTGTACATAGTTGTAAACACACAGTGATATTAATACAAAACAACATTTTTTTCTACACATGAGTTGTTTGAGTGTATTTATGCAATTGAATGAATGTCATCTATGTATGTTCATATATTCTATAGATGTATATGCTAGTTTTTCATCTGTAGGATTAATATAGACTTCTTAATCTCCGAAGAGTTTCTAAGTTATTTCTGGATTCTTTAGGCTGTGCAATAAGTTTACAACAGAGTCTTGAAACTCAGTAAGCCAGTGCAAAGAAGTGCACATCTAAGTTTTGTGTTGAATTCAGGAAGAATGTGTCATGAGGGTACACCAAAGAAATCATAAACTCAATGGAGGAGCCTCAGAGTTACTCAACACTCTAGAGGAGAGACTGTTCAAAGGAAAGCACAGAGGAAAAAAGAATTGCTGAGGATTCTATAGAGTTCTGCCAGGAGGGTATTGAGAAGGTACAAGCATGCACAAAGAGGAATTTGTTTTGATTTCAGTAAGAAGAAGAAGTGTAGGAGGAGAAGACACTTAAATAGCTGCTGAATACTCTGGAGAAATACCTGTGCAAGGAGTGCATCAGGCCAATGCTCAGATGAAGTGTTGAAAGAGAACCATCTAAAGGTTAGTCAAGTGCAAGGAGTGCCTGCAGAGAGAACTTGTGTCAAGTTCATAAGATGAGGAGGTCAAGCACAGAATGTGCCAGGCGAGCACCAAGAAGTCCCTTGAAAGAGGTAGAAGGGATGAGGTCAAACTTCATTGACGAAATCTGAGGAGGAATAGTGATTTCAGAAACGTAGACGAGACCCAAATTTACAGGGCTTGTAGGAGAAAGTTCAAAGTCCGTAGCCTTTGAAACGTTTTAAATCTTCCAAGTCAGGGAAGAAATCGAGAACAAAGCTTAGGAGGAGTAGTGGTTCTAAGCTTTGAGAGGAAACACTTAGAGAATTTTCTAAGTCTTGAAGAGTTGAAGTGTCTAAAGGTGGAGTGCAGAAATTTGAGGTAGCCGAAGGAAGATCACATGTTAAGATCCATCTAGGAGAAGCCAAACCCTTTCAAACCATTAGATCTGGATAATTCACACACTGATTAGTCATGAGGATCCTTCGACATTTCGCAAACTATAAGATTTGCAAGGAGAAGAGTGAAACTCGCGAAGTCTGAAATATCGATACGATCATGGTCATTCATTGAGGTAGGACACATGGAGAAAAATCAACATTTCATTAATTCATAAAGTAGGGAGTCGAAGCTAGGAGTTGTGAAAACTCGTGAAGAGAAAAATCGTGATTTAATCATAGCCATTGGACCATGGAAGGTTGTGAACCATCGATCAAACGCAAGCGATGTTCATAAGTTCGGACATCAGGAGAAGGGAGGAGAGCCAATTCACGCGTTTATGAATTGCAAAGTCCTGTAGCACTTGAAAGAGTAGCCCTAGGTCATAGAAAAGGTTCATATTGACGAAGAATAGGGGAATGGAGCTAGCACTCTCTAGATCCCTAATTTGAATTTCAGAAGTTGGGAGTTAGGGATTTCAAAATATGGAGAGTCGGGTTGACTCATATACAATTACTCGACACATGAAATCACAAAATGCCTTTTGGGGATAGGCATGTGGTCACAAGGGGTGGTCATGTGGGGAAGACTTGTGCCTAGCTCTTGTTCACATGGGTGGAATTTTTGAAATACCTATGGATTTTCTTGGAGGTTCACAACAGTGAATCGAGGAGGTGCTTCAACTCAGAGATTTTCTTGAATATCCTAATACTAGGAGGTTGTGTAACCTTTGGAGAGAAGGGGGGTCTGCACCAAGTGGTATAAGAGAAGAAATTTTGTCAGTATATTTCAGGTGAAAGAGAAAGAGGAGAAAGAAAAAAATTTGTTTGCAGACAATAGGAAAAGAAGCGAGGAGCTAAAGAAGACAATATGATAATGTTGAATGATATCATAAGCTAAAGTTTTCCTTTAGACAACAAGTGAGAAGGAGACAGGGTATTGATGCTTTGTGTGTGATTTCTAGCAAGGTGTACAGTAAATGGTAGAAAGATAGATGAGCTGAAACAAAGGGTGGAAACTGGCTACTGAAGGCCATATGGGTGTTCAGGGCAAGGACCACCAACCAAAAAACAAAGTTGAGATAAATAAAGAGATCACAAAAATAGGAGAAAATATGGAGATGTTAGCATTAAAGATGCAATAGGAGGCAAAGGTGCACTAGAGCTATGAGTGGTCGATGAAGTAGAGAGAAAAATAGCCTATCTAGAAATCAGTTTCCAGAAGGAAACAAAAAGAGTGGAAAAGGTGACTAAGGTAGGCTAAAAACCTCAGTGACATAGAGGAAGATGTTGTTCACATTTGTGAGCTAGAAACTAGGAAGGGTCTCAATGATGATGAGGATATGAGATCATTGGGAGATATCATAGACTGTCAGGAGGATAACAATGGAAATTCATATTTCCAGGTGGGAAATGATATGAGATTAGAAGAGGATTTCATAAACTGCAAGGTGGGCATAATTGGACTTTGAAGTTGCCAGGTGGGAAATGGAAAGAGATCAGTGGAAGGTCTCATATGCTGCTAGAGGAGTAGTAATGGAAGTTCAAATTGCTAGGTGGGAAATGAGATGGGATCATTGGAGGATCTCATAGACTACCAGAAGAGTAGAGGAGAAGAAATTCCAAGTTGCCAGGTGGGAGAGAAGAATGAAGGGAGACTGTCTGAAAGTCTCATGAACTCAGTTGAGAGTTCATATCAACAAGGAGTCCTGATAGGTGAATATTCATATGGGTTTGCAAAACATGTGAATGAAGATGATGAAAAGTTAGATACTCTCACCATCCAAGAGGAGGATCAAAGGAGTATTATGATCATTGGAGGAATTGAGATATTCCTACCAAGTAGCCCAATTGAGACCATAACATGTTGTTACAAGATAAATCGGTAGGTGCAGACACTAACTGATCTCCCTAGATCCACCTAGATCTATAATAAAACACACCAGAACATGAGGCTTTCCTTAAGTTTTAAATATTGAATTTACTAACTAAAGAGGGATATGTGACATACCGTTTAAACGTCGCTTCCTCTCGCTATTGCCATCCTAGCTCCGTTCCAACACTAATACAATGATGATACTACAAAAGAACGCAACCAACCAAAGTGATAATAATAGCATAAACTCAATATAATCCTATGTATGTGATCAAGGAATCATACAATAAAGCACAACAAGATTTATAGGAAAGAATCATATTAAATGTGAAAGAGAGATTACAACCATGGCCTTGATGTCATAAGGTCCCTTCCAACTGTCCTTTGTTCCCCACACACTTCCACTCCAAGAATTCTGAGAGCATAGATCTTATAATATTCACAATCTATCTTGACAAATTGGCTCATCTAGCCAAGCTAAATCTCAAAAGATAATCTCATCCAAGCCAATCCAAAAATCTCCAAAGCTAATTTTCTCCATGAGAGCACCTCTTCTTTTATAAGTTGAAGAGGATAAGGTGACAATTCTAGGATGATCCCACTAAATCATGAAAGTGAGTAATATCCAAACCATTCAGATGCCACCTCACCATGGAAGTTTCTCCTTCTAGAAGCATAAAGAAGATGCTCATTTTTCCCACGTATGAGCATTCTCGCACCCTGCTTATAGTGCAACCTGCGAACGTCTCGCAACCCAGCTATGGTTCAGCCTACGATAATCATTCATTCTCACACCCTATCCATAATGTAGCATGCAAAAATAATCTTTAATAAGGTTTTCATAAAGGAACATGCAACTTCTTTTTTGAGGAAAAGTTCTTCTCCCTTCTTTCTTTAGGAACTCAGGCCACTAACCCCTCTAAAGACTAAAAACATGTTTAGATCATTAACAGTCATAGGGATGAAAACAATAATGTGTAACACATGTGTTGTAGGAGCAACAATAGAAGGACAACCAACAAATATTATTAAAGAAGAGAAGGAGAAGACACTGATGTTTTCCCCAACAGAAGGAGAAAAGCATTCAACCAAATTGCTCAAATTTTTCAGCTAGGAAGCTGAACAGGAGATAACTGTAGTACTGGAGCTTGTAGCAGAAGAGGAGGTAGAGAACATAGACTTTGTTGATATATATATGAAGAAATGGAAGCCTTAGAGAGAAGGGTGATAGTTAAAATCGTGCACATCCAACAAGTTAAGTTGGAAATAGATGGAGGAGGATACCAACTAGAGGAATAACTAAGAGAATATGGAGATATGCCAGCACGAGAGGAGTTGACAGAAACCAATATGTTAGAGGAGGGATCTTAGTAGTAATTCAGTAAGGAGACTACATAATTGAAGTTTGCAGTAGAGTGGAAAACTAGTGCTACAAGAGGAGATGAAGACAAAATGAGAGATCAAGTAGATCTACTCATTGATAAGTATGGAGAGGAGGAAGTGCAACATAGAAGACTACATAAGAAGAGCCAACCATTGGAGCATATGGACAAGGTGATAGAAGAGATCATAAATCTGATGTTGAGGTCAACAGAGGAGACTGTTAGCAAGGAGAAGCTGAGCAAAAGAGATCCTGCCATATCAGCAGGGAAGCAACAACAACAACAACATCAAATCATAGGAGAAGGTAGACAACTCCAAAGAAAAGTTTGGGATCCAAGTGGATTTAATCATAGCTGGAGCACGCATGAGCAAGAGCTCATGAATTTTTCACAATAGTGGAGTATGATGCAAGAACATCTTTCCACCTCAACGGATGCATCAACAAAATGACACATCAACACACATTTGGAGATAAGGAGAGGTGCCGACCCTCTCATTTTCAAAATTCAAATTATAAAATTCTGTAAATTTATGTGTAAGGGTGATAAAATTCCAAAGCCATGCCCTTGGACATGTGTGGATGGGTTTATTGGAATGATTGACTGTAAGCAGGTTAAGATCCATGTCATGTTTGGATCTCTGTTGAATGTAATGAGTCATAGGTTAAGGTGTCTTAACGAAATGATGATAGTACTAAGGTGGTGGAGAGGATAAGCTCGTAGATCCCTCTTTTATAAAAAGGGAGAGAGATATTTTTTATCGAGAGTTTTAGAGTAGATTAGAGAAGAATAGAGGTAGAGAGGAGTTGAGACTCTGTTGTAGTTTGAGCTCTTGTACACAGTTTTAAACAAACACTGATATTAACACAAAACAAATTTTTTCCTGCACATGAATTGTCTGAGTGTATTTATGCAATTGAATGAGTGTCATTTGTGTATTTTCATATATGTTGTAGATGTATATGTTAGTTTTTCATTTGTAGGATCAAGATAGACTTCTTAATATTCAAAGAGTTGCTGATTTATTTCTCGATTATTTAGGCTGTGCAAGGAGTGCACAACAGAGTCTTGAAACTCGGTAAGCCGGTGCAAAGAAGTGCACATCTGAGTTCTGTGTTGAATTAAGGAAGAACGTACCAGGAGGGTACACCAAAGAAATCATAAACTCAAGGGAGGAGCCTCAGAGTTACTGAACACTCTGGAGGAGAGACTATGCAAAGGAAAGCACAAAGGAAAACATAATTGCTGAGGATTCTATAAAGTTCTTCCAGGAGGGTATAGCGAAGGTATGGGTGTGCACAAAGAGGACTTTTTTTTTATTTATATAAGAAGAGGAAGTGTAGGAGGGGAATACACTTACAGATTTGTTGAATACTCTAGAGAAAAACCTGTGCAAGGAGTGCATCAGGCCAACACTCGGATGAAGTGTTGAAAGACAACCATATAGAGGTTAGTTGAGTGCAAGGAGTGCCTGCAGAGAGAACTTGTGTCAAGTTCATAAGCTTAGGAGGTCAAGCAAAAAATACGCCAGGTGAGCACCAGGAATTCCTTTGAAAGACATAGAAGGGCCAAGGTAAAATTTCATGGATGAAATCTCAAGAGGGACAATGATTTTAGAAATGTAGACGAGACCCAAATTTATAAGGATTGCAGGAGAAAGTTTGAAGGCCGTATCCTTTGAAACATTTGAAATCTTCCAATTCAGGGAAGAAAGTGAGAACAAATCTCAAGAGGAGTATTGGTTCTAATATTCGAGAGGAAACACTTAGAAAAATTTCTAAGTATTGAAGAGTTGAAGCGTCTAAAGGTGGAGCTAAAGGAAGATCAAGGATTAAGATCAATCTAGGAGTATCCGAACCCTTTCAAACCGTTAGATTTGGAGAAGTCGTGCACTAATTAGTCATGAGGATCCTTTGGAATTTCATAAACCAGAATGTTTGCAAGGAGCAGAGTGAAACTTGCGAAGTCTGAGATCACGAGATGATCGTGGCCATTCGTTGAGGTAGGACACGAGGAGACAGATCAACGTCTTATTGATTAGTAAAGCGGGGAGTTGAAGGTAGGAGTTATGAAAACTCACGAAGAGAGAAATCAAAATTTAATCATAGATGTTGGACCGTGGAAGGTCGTGAACAGTCAATCGGATGCAAGTGGGGTTCAAAATTTCAAACATCAGGAGAAGGGAGGAGAGCCAATTCATGAGTTCATGAATTGTGAAGTCCCGTACCGCTCGAAAGAGTAGCTCTAGGTCATAGTGAAGGGTCATATTGACGAAGAATAGGGAACAGAGCTAACGCTTGCTAGAACCCTAATTTGAAGTTCAGAACTCGGGAGTTTGGGAATTTGAAATATAGAGAGTCAAGTTGACTCATGTACAATTAACTAACATGCAAAATTGCAAAGCACCTTTTGGGGATAGGTGTGTGGTCACAAAGCATGGTCACATGGAGAAGACTTGTGCCTAATGCTTGTTCATGCCGGTGGAATTTTGCAAAGACTCATGGATTTTCTTGGATGTTTACAACCATGAATCAAGGATCTTATTCAGATTAGAGATTTTATTGAATATCCTAAGACCGGGAGGTTGCACATCCCTTGGAGAGAAGGTGGGTCTACATTAGGATGCTCAGTTTTCAACCCTATGGTACACCAATGACATGACAAAGCAGTGGAAGTCCAACACTGGGTTTCATGCATGCTATCAACAATTGAAGGTTTCCATTGAATCATTTACGCATATGACACCGAGCACCTTGCACGAGTATCAACCAATATAAAATTTCTACGTAGATCCACATTTCATCTACATTAATGCTCGTAGAGATAATAACCATAAAGAGTTATAGTTGTACTACATGCTAACATATGAAGAAATGGATAAGATTAAAACTTATAGTACACTGACACCATAAGAAGTTGTAATGATCCCAAGCCAAATTCTTTCTTGGAATCACTAACTACTACTAATTTATTGAGTTTCTAAGTGCATACAAGATTCATCAACACATGGAGATCACAATATATTCAAAATGTAGAAGCACAAGCAAAGATCTGACCTTTTTATTATGAGCAATGTAAGATCAATACAATAGATGGTCGATCTGGTATAAACCTCAGATGGTCGTACAAGCAATAGATATGAGCTGCTACAAAATGCTCCCGACAATACAAAATGAGCCTCCAAAGGCTGGATATACAATGAAGACTAAATCAAGCAGATCTGCCACATCCCGATAGAATGCTGAAGCACTGAATAATTCTGCCCTGCTACCAAAAGTGTCCAATCATCCCGAGAAATATTCCAAATGATAGATCGGGCAACTGCAAGGAAAACCCAGATGTCCAAATTCCCAAATCCACTCTCAAAATTCGTAGATCTGAATTCTCCAATGAATGATGTGCCCCACTAGATGGTTGAAACCCTAGCTGGTTTGACCCTGATGAAGGAGATATCCAAATGATCTGAAACTCTCCAAGAATATAGATCGGGTGATGGTGAGAACAACCTAGGTGCCCGAATCTCCAAGATCCCTCTCAATCATCGTAGATCTGAAATCTCCACTAAATGGTGCGCCCTACTAGATGACTGAAACCCTAGCATGTTCGGCCCTGATGAAGGAGGCCTCCAATTGCTACGAAACTCTCCAAGAATATAGATCAGGCTATGAGAATCCCGTGGGAGAAGTTTCGGGCTCAGATCTCAAGCATATCTCCCTAGATCTGAGTTTTACTGAATCGCAGGATGTCCCCTATGGCTCCCAGACGTCCCAATCTACAGAAAAATGTAGAATGATGATAACCCTCCACAAAATACCTCAAACTGATGGTCCTTCCCCTGCAAACAAAACCCAACTGTCGGAATGTCCCTAGGCCCTCAGGATAAGTTGGATCGAACCTCCCTCGATAAACTGGCTCTGATACTAGAATGGTGTGGAGGAGTCTTTCATCCTCGAGACCAAGCTGTGGAACAAGGTGAGTGGATATTTCACCACTGATTTTCTCCCAAGGGTTTGTACAGAAAACCCCCAAACTGAATGCTCAAGAGCAATAGAAAATGCTAATCCAAAACCAGAATGAGTAATAGGTGCACCCTAGCCTCTTACTTATACTTTTCCTTCTAATTCTCTGTTGAGTTAGGTTAACTCCCAGGGTTAATCTTCTATTCTTCTGTTGAGTTATCTTTTACTCCTTTCCTTTTCCTTTCTTAAGTCAACTTCTTGACTTTCCCCCCCCTTCAATGTGAGACTATGACCTAGTGGGGGTGCCCAGGCCACTGAGTCTCCTCATTACCTCTCTAAGAGGTGGGGGACATTACAGTCTCCCCTGTTTGAAATTGCTTGACCTCAAGCAATTCCAAACCTGCTTCTCTAACCAGTGCTCCTGCTCCCAAGTGGCATCCTCAATGGGTAAATCCTTCCACCTGATCAGATAATCCTTGATGCTTCGGTTTCAGAGCCTCTTCTCTCAGACTTCTAACACCTCCTCTGGAATCAAAACAAGTTGTCCCTCCTCATCCATGGGAGGTAATGCCTCAATAGGCCTGACATGTTGACTGAGGGATTTCTTAAGGCATGAGACATGGAAGATGTTGTGAATTTTGCTGCCCTGTGGAAGCTCCAGCTCATAAGCTACTGCCCCTATCCTCTTGCTGACTCTGTAAGGTCCAAAGAAACGTGGCTGCAGTTTCTCCGCTCCGCTTCTTTTAATGGAGGCCTGCCTGTATGGTTTCAACCTCAAATAGACTAAATCACCAACCTCAAAGGTACGATCAACTCTGTGCTTGTCTGCTTG
>ML789486.1:84928-117375 GCA_009831015.1 Picea engelmannii | reverse complement strand
CTTATACTTTTCCTTCTAATTCTCTGTTGAGTTAGGTTAACTCCCATGGTTAATCTTCTATTCTTCTGTTGAGTTATATTTTACTCCTTTCCTTTTCCTTTCTTAAGTCAACTTAAAAATATAACTTTTAACTTCTTGACTTTCCCCCCCCTTGAGTGTGAGACTATGACCTAGTGGGGGTGCCCAGGCCACTGAGTATCCTCATTACCTCTCTAAGAGGTGGGGGACATTATAGAAGCCCCATAGTCACCCAGGTTGAGCATGTTAGAGAATCTAGTGGAAAAAAGAAGAAGAAAAAGCAGGAATAAGTCTAGGATATAGAGAGCAATGAGGAGGACAATGCTTCTGAAGATAATGGGTCTGACTTGCTCGAAGGAGGAGGAGAAGATGAAGCAGAAGGACAAGGAGGAGAAAATAAATGAGAAGAAGGGCAAGGAGGAGGTGAATCTACCACCCCTCCACTTGAGGATCCCCCTGTTGGAACAATAACACCGTAGAAGAGGAAGGTTTCCCCAAAGAAACCTTCAACAAGGAAGAATACATGCTATAATAAGCATGAGTTAGAGTCCATGCTCACAGAGGACGATATTAGTCTGGTCCATGGAGCTATGGAGGACATTTCTGAGGACATCTTGTAGTGATATGGAGAGAAGAAGGAAGATCTGTATGGAAGGATCAAGAAGGAATTGAAGGAAGTACAACAAGTTGTTCGTTTGGTCCATGCAGTACCTATTGCGCCTTCCTTTTCACAGACCATAAAATTGGGGGATGAAACAAACCAATTGAGAAGTCTGGTCGATGCAACATAAGCTCGACTTTAGAAATTCCAGGAAGAGAAGGAGAAGGCTACAAAATCCTTGAAAAAGGAAAAATATGAAATTCTAGAACAATTACGAGTAGAACGGTACAATGTAGTCGCATATGAAAGAGAGAGAATATTTTCAGGCAATGTTTCAGGAAGAAAAGAGAGCTAGAGAAGCCCAACTATAGAGGGAAAAGGAGCAAATGATCATAAAATAGGCCATAATCAAAGAAGTAGTTAGTAAATCATGTCACTCTGTACCAGGGTTGGTACAGGAAGAGCAGGAGTCGGTCAAGGCCGAAGTAGGGAAGCTCACTGAGATCATCCGACAATTTTAGGCTAGGATAACAGAATTGAAGGCCCAAGTAGTATCGAGAACCTCACGGGAGGTGCGTGACCAGAGGGAGGAGATCGCTAAGATAAAAATAGTAAGGATAAGGGCCCTCACATAGGAGTGAAAACAAATGAGTGATAGAATATTACAGACATATGAACGCCTTTCCCAGGATCCAGAGCTAAGAAAGTTGGAAGCACAGTTACATGAGGTGCAACAACAGGCATTTTCTATGTAGGCACATATGAAACTACTCACCATAGTTGAGAGAATGAAGATATCCCAAGAGTAGTACGTAGTAGAAAAACATATCACTGCCCTCTAGGGGAAGGTAATGTAAGTCACACAGAAGCTGCAACCTATGTAGGACGAATCCTGCAGGTTATTCGAAGAGATTGATTGACAGGGATCACAATTAGACCAAGTAGTCGCATCAGTAGGACAACGCCTAGAAGGGCATGTTACAGAGAAAATGATCCAGGAGCTCGCTTAGCAAGAGGCTCAGGTGAAGCAACAAGTCGAAGCAGCCCAAGTTAAGATTGAGGTCTTCAAAGAAACATTTTCCAGAGCTAAGTGACTTAGGACAAGTAACATGTGAGTGCTGGGGGCATGTTGGCCCTTGACCAAGTTTTTAGGAAACCTTGGTCAGATTTGGACCACTTTTGGAATTCGACAAATTTTTCAAAGAAGGAGCGCCTAGGTGGAGCTGAGATCACAGATATCACCATTTTTTCTGGATATGTGGACCCAGTAAGGGGTCCTCTAGGGGTTTTGTAATAGGGTTTATGGGATGTCGACTGATGGGGTTTACCCATGATTAGGCCTTATTGTAATGGTTTGTAAAAGTATAAATAGAGAAGAATGTATGGTAGAAGTAGAAGCTTTGGAGTAGTTTTGGAGCTAAGTGAAAGTAGATCGAACGAATTTTTGCTGAGGAATGTATGTTTGTTAAGGTTTTGTGCTTAGTAGAGGGTTGGCTCTGTGCCTTGACCTAGTTTTGGAAGGAGGATCTAGTGCTTAGTGCACAGATCTCATGTATGGTGTGAAGCTAGACTCTGTGGCTTAGTGCACAGAAGTAACATAATGTAAGAGATTGACGAATAATAAAGAGGCGAAGAGGTTGGTGGATGTAGCCCCACACTGGGGTGAACCATGTAGATTTGGTGTTTGATGGTTTTCTCTGTGCAATGTTATATTTGTTATGTTTTTCTTAGTTCCTATATTAGATTTGTAATGAATATGTATGTGTTGCTTAATTTCATTGCTTATGTTAGAATGCTAGATCTGATTCAAGGTGTTATGTGCTAAGTGGTTGAAGTGCTTAATCTTTGTTATTACTGTGATAGATCTATTCTTGGGTACATTTTGTGATGTTAATAAGGTTAATAAAATAATGTGTATCACTTATTAAGAATTAACATAATACCTTGTAAAGTGTTATTATCATAGCTCCGTGTCCTAGCCTGGTTACAAAAACTTGCATCCTGTAACCTCGCTTTCTTCTACCTCAGGTAAGACATCGCCTGCCTCACAGGTGTTGTCGCAAGGGCAAGTAGTCGGGGTTTTGTTGGTGCACTGTTAAGCGTTGAACCCTAGGTCTTCCCTTATGCCAACAGAACCCCTACTCTTCTAATGTGGTCATGGTCCTTAAGAAATAAGGTACTTGGCACATGTGTCCCAACTTTCGTGCCCTCAAAAAAATCATCATTAACGACAAATATCCCATTCCTGTCATTGATGACCTCTTGGATGAATTGAGTGGTGCCCAATTATTTACTAAAAATGATCTTTGTTCGAGCTACCACTAGATCTGTATGAAAGAGGCATACATTCCTAAGACTGTCTTTAGAACTCATGAGGGCCACTATGAGTTTTTGTTCATGCCCTTTGGCTTGTGTAACACTCCCTCCACTTTCCAAAGCCTCATGAATCATGTCTTCCGTCCTTTTCTCTGTCATTTTGTCTTAGATTTCTTTGATGATATTCTCATCTATAGAATAACTTAGAAAACCCATGTTTCTCATGTGGATCGAGTTCTCCATCTATTCTCTCAGCACCAAATTTTCCTCAAACAATCTAAATGTGATTTTGGCACCTCAAAAGTCGAGTACTTGGGTCATATTGTTGGCAAGGCCGACATTAGGGTGGATCCTAAAAATATTGAAGCTATGCAATATTGGCCTCACCTAAAGACTCTCAAAATCTTATGGGGATTTCTGGGTTCAACAGGTTATTATCAAAAGTTTGTTAAGAATTATGGAAAGATTGTGGCACCTCTCATTACACTCCTTAAATATAATTCTTTCACTTGGAGTCCAATAACTTCTCAGGATTTTTAAACATTGAAGATGGCCATGTGCACCACTCCAGTCTTTGCCCTTCCTGATTTCACAAATACCTTTGTCCTAGAATTTGATGCTTCCGAGAAAGGAATTGGCATTGTCCTTATGCAAGAGGGTCGGCCTTTGCCCTTTACCAGCAAAAACAATTCTGAGAGAAATTTGGGAAAATCAATCTATGAAAAGGAAATGTTGGCTATTCTGCATGACGTGGATCTTTCACGCCCTTATATATTGGGGAAACACTTCCAAATTAAGACAGATCATCAAAGCCTCAAGTATTTTCTAGAACACTACCTTTCCTCCCTTGAGAAACAAAAATGGGTGACTAAGATATTTGGATATGATTATGAGATCATTTACAAGAAAGCAAAAGACAATGTGGTTGCTGATGCACTTTCCAAAAAATATGAAGATGAAGGGTCCTTTTTTTCTCTATCCTTCATTGTACCATATTGGCTCCAAGCTGTTTGCCAGGAATGGCTACACGATCCCAAAAGTTCACATATGATACAACAATTTTAGTCCAATTATCAATTTTCCTAGGGTACTCTTGGCTCAATGATGAGCTTCGATACAAAGGCCATTTGTATTTAAGTAAACACTCAAAACTTAAATCCATGGTACTTTATGAGCTTCATTCTACACCCACAATAGGGCACTCCAGGTTTACCAAAACCTATGACTGGGTCAAACATTCTTTTTTATGGGATGGTATGAAACATGGTGTTCATAATTTTGTGGCTGAATGTGATCTGTGTCAATGCAACAAGGGAGAAACTGATCCAGGGGATCAAATTGTGATAAAAAATCAAAGTACTCAAGATCAGTTCAAATTGGACGTGTGCATAGGCCTCATTATTACAAACCCAACACAACTTGAACATGATCAAACATATGTTGTATGAGAAAGATATCGTGTTCTGTTCATTTTTCCAAACATGCAAAATTTTTACTAACTGTACAGTCTGTACAGTGTTGACATGTCAACTGACCGTATAGGTCATAGAGATATACAGTGACATGGTAGAGGAGTGGCATGCTAACTGGGAAGGTGTGGTATATGTGGTCGAATCTTAGTTTGACACATGTGATTTTGTGGGTGAATGTAATGGTGCCACATGGCCTAGTCGTGGGCTACCACGTGGAAACCCTCTATTGGTTTGGAATGGAATTTTTTTTATGACTCCATGGAGTCAAACCCACGACTTCCAGGCATGGGGAAGAGTCTTAGCAGGGCTGAGATACCATCCTACCCACAGTGATTCTTAACTCTTATAGTTCAATTTAATTATTTGAATTTCGTGCAATGTACAATCCGCAGAGAATAGGGTCGGGGCTAGGCCCCAACCATCAACATGTATTCATATAATTGTATCATATATCCATGCACTGTATACCTTTTGGCACAGATATTTGTTTTGGTTTCATCCCCTGATGCATTTTTATAAGAACCATACCATCTAACCCTACCATATGACCCTCTATTTTATGTGTTGGTGCGAGAGTTGGTAGACATTTTGGTTAGCCCATGTTTGTTTTAGCCCATGGTTTCATACCAATTACCATACGACCCTTGTACTAATATTTGGCATGGGTATCAATGTTAACACACTAACAACTAGGATTCCACGTGCCCACCATTTGTCATCACCACACGCACTTATGCATATGGGCCAGATTCAGGCGTTGGGACGTGGCCACATGCCCCCCATGCGACCAACACCTTCGCCCAAAGGGGTACTAAACTCGCTAACTGTTCAACAATTTTCCCCATTTTGTAGGATGCCCATGTGTGTTGGGTTTTAGGCCCAGTAACACAACAGGAGCCAAATTAGTCATTCACAAGGGGGGGTTTGGCGAGTAGGTACAACAAGCTTGAAGGGGAATACTTCCAGGAGGTGTAACTTCTTCATTTTTTTGACAAACCAGGTGTCAAAAAAGCCCAGCTAGGTGTTTTTGGATGTTCTGAATCCATTGAAGCCATCCATTTTTTATTTTGAGTACTTTAAGAGCACGTTTTAAGAATAATGAAAATGATCCAAGGGAAGCTGAACCAAGAGATGTATCCCAAGAGAGGGGTGAAGTCCTTTATCATTTGATGTGTTATGTGTTCATTGTTGATGAATTTTATCCGTCTGATATGATGCTCATGCTTAAGTAAAAATCAATAAATTTATGTGTTAGTAACTTGATCCAATTACCCAAACACATGCCATTTTACACTTGCAATTTTAAGAGATAATTCTTCTTCATTTTAAAGATCTATTGGAAACATATTCATTCCATTTTCAGATCAGTTGGTATCAGAGATTTGGTTTTTGAAGACTTGATTGTTTGCAAGTTGTTTTTTTTTTCTCATGCTTACAAGGTTGAAGCTCACAAGAGGAGAAGGTCAACTTGTAGTTCCAAGTTCTCAACTGTCAACAAGGAGAATTATCAAATCACCTAAGGTTTCAAGGAGATATTCACAAAGTATGGCTCATGAGGAGAGGCATGGAACTCTTCCTTTAGAGGAGGAAAATTTCAAGAAAACCTTCTTTTATATGGTTGAAATGGTGAAAGTTTTGTTTGATGAAAGGAATGCAAGATTGAAAGGTGAAATCTCCAACCCTCCAAAGGGCAATGGAGACAATGGTGACAAAACTCCAAAGGGAAATGGAGGAAGTGGTGATTCACCACCTCCTTCACCTCCATTTTCCACCTCTTCCACCATTTCAAAACCACCTCCAAATTCTCCAAAAGGACATGGTAAAACTCCTTTACAAACCCCTTTACTAAATCTTGATATTAAGTTTGAATTTCCAATGTACAATGGAGAGGTAAATGCCGAAAAATTAGATAATTGGATTCATCATATTGAAGTTTATTGTATGATACAAAGAATCACAGATGATGAAACTAATATTCAGCTTGCTTCTTGAAGATTGGACGGTGAAACACTCATTTGGTGGGAAGCCAAAACTCAAGAGGACATGAAGAAACATGATACAGTTTTATCCTCTTAGAATGATTTTATTGTTGCAATTAAAAGGCAATTTTATCCATTAGCATACATGCAGAAATATATTATGGATTGATAAAACTTTAGGCAAGACAAAGGGAAATATGTGCAAAGTTTCACTCAAGAATTTAGGAGAAGAGCCTTGGTTTTGGGTGTATATTTGTCTTGACAAGATACTTTTCTCAAATACATTGGATATTTACATAGCTACTTGATGCATACAATACTTATGTTTAATCATTCAAATCTAGATGAAGTATGTGTGCAGGTTACTCATTTAGAGGCAAGAGGAGTTAATGAACCTCAAGAGGGCAACACCAAGTTTTTTAATGGAGACAAGGGAAAGAGGAAGTTTGAAGGAAATGAAAAGAAAAATGCTTAAGTCAAGAAAGAGAGGGAGAATCTCTCTTGTAAACATTGTTAAAAGGATGGACATGATGAAGACCATTGTTGGAATCTTCATCCTAAAAAGAGACCCAAAACGTTCAACAAAAAAGAGAAGCCAAACATTACTGGAACTGTACAACAAGATTTATGATGATCTGATTCGAAAGATGAAATGAAAATCATAGCCATGGGTTTACAAGGTAATAATTTTGTTGCAAGTACTAGTTATTCAAATTCTTCCATAAATGAAAATCAATAGGAAAAAGAAAGGATAGAGCTTCTCCACATAAGGGTAATTTCAAAACATACCAAGATAGATACTCTTCTCGATATGGAATCACAAGAAAACCTTGTTTCTGAAGACATTGTCAAGAAACTAGATTTGGAAACTACTCCTAATCCTAAACCATACCCTATAGGTTGGATATGTGACAATGCCAAATTGCATGTGACAAGAAGGTGTAAACTTAGATTTGCCATCACTGCAAACTATATAGATGAGGTAAAGGTTGATGTTATTCCTTTGGATATTTGTGGTATTGTGTTTGGAAGCCCATACTTATATTATAGGAGAGCCATTTTCCATTGTCATGAGAATAAGTATCATTTTTTTTAAAATGGTTTTGAGTACATTGTTAGAGCACATATAAAGAAGATGATTTTGTCACTTACAAATGGTGGAAAAATGAAAATACTAGTCAATGCTAGTAAGAACCTTGTACTTTTAATGACTAAACCCAAAGACAATGATGAAGAACAAGTTCTCAAAGGATGTGATACAAAGTTTTAATCTGATTTGCATGAGGTTGTTAATGAGAATGTTGAGATGTTTCAAGAACCAGAAGGATTGCCTCCTAAAAGGGGTGTCCAACAAGAGATTATATTGCAGCAAGGAGGTCCTCTTCCGAACCTTGACATGTGAAGGATGTCAGACATGGAGAATGTTGAAAAAAGAAAACAAGGCCAAGAGTGGCTTGACAAAGGGTTCATCAAACCAAGCACTTCGCCATGCAGGTCACCAATTGGTTTGGTATCAAAGAAAGATTGTATGTGGCATATGTGGGTAGATTTCAAAACGTTGAACAAGACTACATATATGATTGCTGAAGGAGACATATGGAAGAAAGCCTTGCGATCAAAGAAAGCTCCTTTGCATGCCTTGACAAGTTATGTTTTCCACTTGGTGATAAGGTATACGAAAGACTTTTATGATAAAGTTGCTGATATGCTTACTAGGCCTATTGTTAATGCTTTAGTTATTTACAAGCATAATCTTATCATACATGAGAGCAATTGGGAACATTATGCTATAGATGATGATTTCAAATATTTTTATGCAACTTTATATCGTGCTAACTAAGTTGAGGAATTGGATTCCTATGTGCATGGTAAAATTTTGTATCTTGGAAAGCTATGCTTTTCACAGGGTGAAAGAGTCAACAAGATAAGGGAAGCACATTCTTCTCTTGTTGCTGGCCATTTTGGTATGGGAAAGACGATGGCTAGATTTCAAAGAAAGCATCCTAATTTTTGGGATGAGCATCTACATTACTTTCAACATGATTATAACCAGGCCAAGAAGTTCATTGAACTAGTTCAATTTGTGCAAAAAATCATTCAAGAACAATTGAGAAAGAGCCAAGCCAAGTACACAACAAGGCATGACAAGTTTCGTATTGGTCTCAAACGCATCAATCCAAGAAAGGCTAGATGGATTGAGATTGTAAGGGTGAGGGAAATTTAACCTCATCTATATATTGACTAAAAGTAGTCTTTTGGAGGTCCAAAATCTTCCCAATGGGGAGGTGTGATCCAAGGGATCAAATTGTGCTCAAAACTCAAAGTGCTCGGAATTGCTTCAAATAGGACGTGTGTGTAGGCCTCATCGTTACAAACCCAAAACAACTTGAATGGGCCAAAAAATACATCGTATGAGAATGATATCATGTTCTATTCGTTTTTCCAAACATGCAAAATTTTTATTGACTATACAGTCCATACAGTGCTGATGTGGCAAATGACCTTACAATCCATATGACTGTACAATGACGTGGGAGAGGAGTGGCATGTTAACTAGGAAGGTTTGGTAGATGTGGTCGAATCTTAGTTTGATATGTGTCATTTTGTGGGAGAATGTAATGGTGCCATGTGGCCCAGTTGTGGGCTGCCACATGACACCCCTCCATTGGTTTGGAATGGAAATTTTTTTATGACTCTAAGAGAGTCGAACTCATGACCTCCGGGCGTGGGAAAGAGTTTTGGCAGGGCTGAGCTACTAGCTCGCCCACAATGATTCTTAACTCTTATAGTTCAAATTAATTATTTGAATTTTGTGCAATGTACAGTCCGCGGAGAATAGGGTCGGGCTAGGGCCCATCCCCCGACACATATCCATATAACTGTATCATATATCCATGCATTGTATACATTTTGGTGTGGATATTTGTTGTGGTTTCAGCCCCTGATGCATTCGTATAAGAACCATACCATATAATCTTGCTGTATGACCCTCCATTTTATGTGTTGGCGCGGGAATTGGTAGAAATTTTGGTTAGCCCATGTTTTTTTTAGCTTACGGTTTCATACCACTTACCATATGACCCTTATACTAACATTTTGTGTAGGTATCAAGGTTAACACACCAACAACCAAGTTTCCACACACTTTCCATTTGTCAGCACCATACACACTTATGCATACGGGCCTGATTTAGGCACTGGGACATGGCCACATGCCCCCCATGTGACCAACACCTCCACCCAAAGGGGCACTAAACTCACTAATTGTTTGATAGTTTGCCCCATTTTGGGGGATTCCCATGTGTGTTGGGTTTTAGACCCAGTAACACTGCAGGAGCCAAGTTAGTCATTCACAAGGGGGGGTTAGGTGAGCATGTATAACAAGCTTGAAGGGGAATACTTCTAGGAGGTATAACTTCATGTTTTGGCCAAACCAGGTGCCAAAAAATCCCAGCTAGGTGTTTTTTCATGTTCTGAAGCCATTGAAGCCATCCATTTTGTATTTTGAATACTTTAAGAGGACCTTTTAGGCATAATGAAAATGATCCAAGGGAATTTGAACAAGGAGATGTAGTCCAAGAGAGGGGTGAAGTCCTTTATCATTTGATGTGTTATGTGTTCATTGTTGATGGTTTTTATCCATTAGATATGATGCTCATGCTTAAGTAAAACTCACTAAATTTATGTGTTAGTAACTTGATCCAATTACCCAAACACATGCCATTTTACACTTGCAATTTTAAGAGATAAGTCTTCTTGATTTTAAAGATCTATTGGAAACATATTCATTCCATTTTTCAATCAGAAACATTCAAATCTCCTAGGACACTACAACAAGTTCTGATTCCACCTGCTATTTGGTGGGGTATCTCTATGGATTTTATTGTACGATTACCTAAATTGGGAAATAAATCAGTCATCTTGGTGGTTATAGTTGATCATATTTCCAAGTATGCTCATTTTTGTTCTCTTAAACACCCATTTAAAACATCCACTGTGGCTAAACTTTTCATGGATCAGGTCTTCAATCTTCATGGCATGCCACATTCTGTTGTTTCTGATTGCGACCCAACTTTCACCAACAATTTATGGCAAGAACTGTTCAAGCTATAAGGCACCAAATTGCATCTCAACACAACTTATCATCCCTAGACTTATGGTCAAAATAAAGTTGTCAACAAATGTTTGGAAACATATTTGAGGTTTTTTTCATCAGAAATGCAGAATCAATGGGATCAATGGTTACCACTAGCTGAATGGTGGTACAACACTTCATACCATACAAGTACCCGCATGACTCCTTTTGAAGTAGTATATGGAAAATAATCACCTTTAGTTCTGTCATGTTTGCTAGGTGTTCCCAAGAGTTGGTGTACGAGTGTCCCCATGTTTTCCAGGTGTCTGGAAGAGTTGGACCCAAGTTCGTGGTACCCTAACTACGTGAGGTTGCATCGACGGTGGGAGATCCTCGATCTCTGCCATAGGGACTGTACGAGTGAGTGCGGTGAGGTTCCACTCTACATGTCTCAATACTCTATTGGCCTCTCTGACTGTAGGTCCCCCTGCTGCTACTGCTAGTCCGATGGCTGTGACTGGTCCTGCCTCTAGTCGAGGATGCCACCTAGTCCTCGAGAAGTTTGATGGACACACTGGTCCCACATTTGATCATAATAGATACATAAGTGTTAGATACTCTGGTATACATAAAAAATGNAATTAAATAACATTTAAAAAGAAAAACATACCTATCTCTCCTCATTCTGCTCCAGGAGGTACGGGCATGTCAGGATCCCTGGAGAAGTTGATCCCGACATAGTGGTAGTCCTCTATAGCTGGAATATGCCTAGACCATTAGTCAAAGAAAGCATCGTTGAAGGCCTCAACGATCCTCCCTCCCCTTGTCGTGGAAACAACACCTCCCATATGAAAACTGCTAGGAGAGAAGCCACGTGTCCTCTATTGTCTCTCGCGGACTAAGACTAGGTACCCTATCAAACAAAAAGGAGTAGAGAACAATCCCAAGCCCAAATTTTTTTTTGTTCCGCACACGACACTCTGTCAGTTGTCATTTCATGCAATCTAGCATGGTTGTGCTCCTGTCAAACACTTGTGCATTAAAGAAATGTACTTCACAATGAATGTGAATTGGGGAAGCCTGATGTAAGGCCGTGGATCCAGTGATCCGACCAATAAGTAAAAATATCACTTTTAGTGATAGTTTGGAAATCTTGTGGATCAGCACCTGAGAACCCACTTTATCTATGCCAAGCTCGTAGTGTATATCGATCAACTCAGATATGTTGTGAGGCCCAGGAGGAAAAGACCGAAGGTTGACTGGTTCCCCTATCCTCGAGAGGCCAGTCAGAAAATAGATATCCTCAATCGTCGGAGTCAACGACTGTCCCTCGAGCATAAATTCCTTGGCGTTTGGGTGCCAATAATCTACCAAGGCGTTCAGTGACCTCGGTTGTGACCTCATGAGTGGACACTAGAAGTATTTCAACAACCCACATTGTGCCAACACGAGCAAGTTGTTTTCTGCCCATGGGCATACGCGGGTTGTCCTTAGACAACTTGCATACATGCAGGGCTGGACCTTTTTAAGAGTGCGTGCCCCCCCAAAAAACTAAAATAAATTAAAAGAGAAATATTGAATTGCAAGAGGGGTTGTTTTATACTTACGTGGTCCAAGAAGAAGTTCATTTTGTCCAATGAAGCTCCTAGAATCAACTCTTTTAGCAAAGGGGTGTTTTTGACTTTTTGGTCAATTCTCAATTTACAATGGTGATAATGAGCTAACAACTTCTATTTATAGATTTTTTGGCCTCGTTTTGTCGTTTTTTGGACCCTTTTGTCGTTTTTTCTAGCTTGAAAATCATTTGGCATGGTTCTTGAGTTTCTTACGGGATGTTACGATACACTTCACTTTTGGTCTTGGGAAAATTTTTGCGAGTTGGGTCATTTTTAAAGGTCCTTTGGTGAAAAGTCATTTTTCCAACTTTTTGCATCTAAGTTAGGATTCCACCTCCACTTTTTTCATCTCATTGTCTTTTTTCACTTTTCCATAGGAGTGACCCCACCGAGTTGCAACACAGAACCATCATTGTTTCTTTAGAAGTGTCTTAATTTAGTGGTAGATCTTGCCTTTACATGGATGCTCTAGTTATATCCTCATTTCTTTTGGCGTCCATGTTGTCATTATTGACTATAGGCTCGGGAGTCCTTATTATTTTTTTATTGATTACGAGTTTGAGCCTCATTTGTATGATTCATCATCACTCTTGACCTCACCCTAGGGGATCCCAAACAGATATGAGTCTTCTTTATGCCTTTTTCAGACTCTTTAAACATGAAAATATTGTCAAGCGATCTTGTTTCCCTTCATGATCACCAAACTAAAATTTGAAGGCACATATGTCTGGATATAGTTTACCCCTTTTTCGGTCTGGATGGTCAATTGTATGAACAAAGGTATACTCTAGGAGATTCAGTTCACTAGAAGAGTATTCTCAGGTATAACTTTAACCCTTTTTTGGGCTTAAGGAACTAAAATTACGAAAAAGGAACCCCCATGGAGTCCATAGTTAAGCTCTTTTCAGACTCCCTAAAATTGAAAAGATGGACGAGTGACCTTGTTTCTTCACACTCGTTAAATTGGTCCAGAAGAACATCCATTATGGAGTCCATAGTTATGTTATTTTTAGACTCCTTGAATATGAAAAGATTTCCGAGTGATCTTGTCTTTGTCACACTCGTTAAAATGGTTTTGAATAGATGTCTGTTCGGTGCTAGTTTACCCCTTTTTCGAATAGACTAGACTACCTTCGAAAAAAGGTACCCCAGTGGACCCTCCTTTTAGGCTTTTTTCAGACTCTCTAAAAATGAAAAAATGTTGAGCTTACATTCTCTAGGCTCATTAAAGTTACATTGATGGACATTATCATTGTGTCTTATTAATCACATTTTCATTCCTGTGTCTTTGGCCTAACGTCGGCTCCATGATTCTCTCAACTAAACCATCTAAAGCATACCTTCTATTCAAGCCTTGTATCACTTTGCCTCTGCGTCTTGACACCTTGATCCATGGAGGATTTTTCCTGAGTGTCCTTTTCCTTCATATGTCTTCTTGTTCTGAGCATCAATATGTTCCTTGTGCTTGGAACCAGTATGTATGCAACACTCCTTCCTCCTTTGTAACGTAGCATTCTTTTATTCTTTTTCAATATTTCAAAAATTATTGAAAAATAAAAAAACAAAAACAAATATACCCCAAAAAGAGGAAGGGTAAAGTATTTTCTTTTTGTTGAAAGCACAATGAGTTGCCCTTGGACGAAGCACATGCTTTTGTTTTCTCGTTAAGATATGGGATTTAATATGACCTTAGAAAGATATTATCTCTACATAGAGCTATGTCCTCCTCCATTTTGTTATCCTTCCACACATATGGAGAGTTCGAGTTACCTCCTGCATCGTGAAATTATGTCAATGCCATGTTTCGTGAGTCTCATATTTTGTCATGCTTTTGTCGAAGGGAATTTTTACTAAACTTAAGTTGGCCCTACTATTGTTTGTCTTTTTTCCTCATGCCTGACCTCCCAAAAATTCTAATCAAGTCCTTGTTCAAAATCAATGAAGTTCTCTGCCTGATCACCAAGATCCTCTTCTCTGTTCCCGATGAGTCATCAAAGACCTTTGGGTAGTGAATTCGTACACTCATATTAGGCTCCTACCCAAGTTTTGAAGATCTTGAAGCTGTTCCTTGAACTTTGAAGGCCTCATCTCCAACCATCGTGCGTCATTAGCTTCTTAAAGATGCATACTATACATGTATATCTTTTGATTTTGAGATGTAGATCTACTGTGTATTGCTCGCGGCTAAACTTTATATAGTTATATGACATGGATCTGCAATATATTTGGTTGGAATCCATGATTTATTTCATCTTGAGCATGGGTATGCCCTCCTCGGTGAGACAATTGTTATTTTGCAGATGGCACCTCCCGAACTTTGGTCTTGGGCTCACTCGCTTCATACGTTGGTGAATATTTCTAATGTATTTCAGCCATAAGATTCTCTTTTGACCTCACACATTAGGGGGCATCTGTTATAACCCTAATTTGCACCAAACATGCATACCTAGCATTAGGCCATCTTACTTGCTATTTTTTCCAAGCCATCATTGAACAACTCTTCTAAAAAACCATTTTTTTAAGGTGTACGCACCCTGCACCACTACTGCCCACGTACACATGCTTCCTGCACCATTACAACCCACGTATACTCACAATATGTGCAAAAAATAAAAAATTGCAAAGGGATATGGGTTTTCGGATAATTACCTAACCATTTGACCACCCATAGCCGGTCACCCAAATAGATAACTATATTTTTTTCCTATAAAATAAGGTGTTGGGGTCCCATTCCAAAAGGAGAGAGGGATGAGATAAAAGAAACTCCACCCATTTTAGTATTCCCCCTTTGCCCCAATATTTTGAAACCACATTGTGAGTTTGAGCCAAAATTCCTTTTTCAACCCTTTTTCCTCCATTGCAAACCCTTGCCATTTTGCTAGAGAGAACTGAAGAGGAGAAGAATATGTGGAAGTAGTTGGTGCATGGTGAAGAGGAGCTTAGTACCGAGTTCAAGGAGCAGTTGTCGGTCTCATATTGTAAGTGACTTTGTGAGATTAATATAAAGAAATACTTTTTTCGTCCCGCCAAATGATGTATTCATTATTCATGATTTATTTGTATTTTTTGATATCTGACCCACTAATCCATATATATAATACATGATTGTAGTTTGTTGTTTGTCTTTTGGTAAATATAGGTTTTCCTTGGGAGGAGATCTACAGTCAAGAAACAACGAAGCACAAAGGGATCAACACCGGACGTGGGGTTTAAGGTAAGCCTACCGAATCCCTATACTTTACATTTTGTGTATGATCATGGGGTACTATGAGGATAGTTGTTAAAATTAGGAGACTTTAGACAATTAGCTCTGCCTGCACTTTAGAACCCTAGTGTAGTCTTTAGGGAGTTTTCCCGCTATAGAAGCTCCCAGGAAATAAATTGATCTAAGTTGTCAAGTGGGAGATTTGAATCTAGTTGAAGATATATATATCCCAGAAAATTTGTAAAGGTATGCTAGAGATGTGGAAAATAAGGGAATTATAGGAAACAATGTAGATCCAAAAGTTTTGAGAGAGGGAAGGGATTTTATAATATCTTTATTTTCATCAAATCCCACTAGCGCAATTGGATTTTGAGGGTTTCATTTTGTAAGGTGGACAAGGTTTGAAACTCATGGTAGCTGGGAGGAGACACCCAAAACTAATCCAACCATGTTAAGGGTTGGTGCGGCAGGACAGGTATGATCCCCAAGTTATTTTGATGGCTTATATTCCCCTAGGTTGTGGTTTCTTAGACCACAATCTAGTCCCATAGGTAACAAGCATGATAGTTGTTGGTGACAATATATGTTTAGTATATTTCACTCATTTATTTGTCAATCTGGGATTAATAATCATTAGAGTTGGTGCACTATATGTGTTGAAAACAGGTAGTTTATCTACATCTGATGAGTATAGCATAAAGAAGAGACATTCAAAACTCAACACTCTTTTTTCACACTTCAAAGATAACACTCTGCACACATTTCAAAATTCAGAAAGAAAAACTCATAAACAAGCATATGATCTAAATCTCTTGCTCAGGTGATGGAACTATTCATTGCTATCTTAGGAAAGTAAAATATGAACTTTGATTCTATCTCCTCGAGCAACTAGACTAATAATAATTAACACTTTGTGCATTCACAACATTCCATTATAGGTGCATGTAGGGTGAGAGATGGAGGTCTTGATTGTGCATGTTTTAGCAAGGTGTAACCTAATCAATTATGGAAAAGAAAGGTAAGTGTAGTGAAATTCTCCATTAAAGCTCATGTATGGTGAAAGATGGAGATCCAAGTGTTCTTGCACTAAAACACTTTGCAACAAATTCTAATAGTGAAATCAAAACAAAATAATATGAAATCAAAATAACAGGTACATGAAATGAAAATCTACACTACTAATTTACAATGAGCTTACCAAGTTTGATCGGTGGCCCTTGCCTATGCCAACATGAAAGATTTTATATCAGAAAATGCTAACTTCTAAGAGACACAAGATCACTGAATTCAAACTTGCATTAATCTTTAATAAGTAGGTTTACAAAAAGAGTCTTTTCATGAATCCAATCTGCATCATGAAAAGAGGGCACTCTCTTTTATACATGAGAGATTTGAAAAGAAGATAAGCATCTGATAATTACAGATCCACTTTTCTCTCAACCAATTTCCCATTATTACAAAATATGATCCCTTCAAATCCTCACACATATCTCTCATATATCTTCGATAAGATATAACAACCAAATCTCCATGATATTCTCCTTGGAATACGCTTGAATTATCTCCTTAAATATTGAAATGGTGGAGGAAGTATTCGAGAAGTATTTTTGTATTAATCCTTCACATATTCCTACACATTACAAAACTCACACATTTTTGAGATATCTATGAAAACATGTTGATTTTCTAATATTTAATCACAAATTCCCTTTTAATACTAAAATGAATAAAGTGGAAAATAATAAGGTGAAACCCAAATATATTTGTGAAAATGATGTTATGAAAGGTTAATGGGGCGATGAAATGTGAAGAATGATGAAGGGAAAGGTGGATGAAAATAGGACATTTCTGAGTCCCAACACTAGCAAACAAAAAAGTATAATATCTTAATTTGCTTTTATCCTCTAATTATTTATCACACCACATTTTCTCTTTAAATTTAGATGTAATAATATTTTTAATATTATCATTATTTTGTAGAATGATATGTTCCTTTATTCCTTGATGATTTATCCAAGACTTGTATTCTTAATACAATTCTCTCTTGAGTCATAGGTGGTTTTGGATGGAGTTTGAAGAAATTTCAGGAAGTCTCTTTTCTTCCATGTTGTTAATATTGTTCTTGTAAGTTAACTACCAAGTCATTGTCACACTCTCAATAGGGGAAATGATTGATTATATGAGTAGGATAGAAAAGGGTGTTTTTCTGTTAATGTTGAGCTTATAAGTTATGTAAAATATCCATTACCAACAAAAAAAATAAATTAATCTCATACAAATAAAATTTACAACATGCATCATGCTAAATTACTCACACATCTAACAATAATTATAAAACTTGAATGTGATTAACCCAAGTAAACATACAACATTGAAATATTCATTTACACATTGGAATAAACATGATAAAATATAACAAAAAACTTATCTTCAAATTTGTTGAACCAAATGGTTGCATACAAGGGACGTTCCTCCCACCCATAGGCTTGTTTTTCATTTTCTCTCAACATCATGCCACCCATGAGCTGAGGCTATGAATCCACAAGGGAGTCCAACCCTCTTGGTTGTCCACTATCTACACACAAAAACAATCCAAAACCCATGTTTCAAACTCATATAGCTATCCCAATCCACCAACTCTCTTCCTATCAGATCTATACTCTACCTCAACAAATGTATTTACTTCTGAATACATTTAAACCTCAGCCTAATCCACAGTAGAAAACCACTACCACCTATGGAATTCAACACAAAACTATTAAAAATAGATTGAAAACTAAAAATAGATAGGAGGACATAAAAGTACAAAAGGCTACTGTTAATGCATCCATCATAGGCTCACATTCAATATCATAGATTTCCACATTCCTATTGACTTTTTGGATACAATGTAATGTCGTAATCTATGTGTTAGAGAATAAATGTTATTCCCTCAATGTGCACAACCATACTTATTCAATTATATAGGTCTAACATAAAATTCATGGGTGAAATGAAAGATGTCATGATACTATTAGCTTCAAATCCTCAAGTCTATCAAATTATTGACATTGTTGTTGTTGGCATTCCTAAAGCTTATAGTTTGTTGCTAAGTACAGATTAGTCACATAAGTTTCATGGTTACTTTTCCACTGACTACTCTCATGTGTGGTTACCATATAGGGGAAGGACAAATCAAATCATGGATGACAGGTAATCCCACATGAAACACACTTTTATAGTTTGTTAAACAATCTTCTCCAGTAGGGTTCAATTTAGGCATAGGTTAGAATTATATTTTCCAAAGGCTTTGTTAGTACCAAATATCTTTCAAAGAATATATTGTTCATGTATTTTAACGTATTTTATTAGTGGTTTATTAATACATCAATAAATTTAATTTTTTTATTATACAATTATTTAAACCTATTTTATTAAAATTAATTATTAAGTGAACAAATCACTTAGAATTTGGATTTTATTGATAATTTTTTGTTTAGTTCTTTTATCAAATTATTTTCTTCTTATTATTTTTTTTAAATAATTGAATTTGGATTGTATTGATGATTTATGGTTTGATTTTTTTATCAACTCATTTTTTTTTAATTTTAATTTTTAAATAATTTAAAAAATAACAAAACCCATTAACTCTTGACATAGATATTGAATATCAAAATATTAATATGAAAGGAGGTGGGTTTTGGCCACATATGAGTGTGGCTACTTCACAATGTTTTCAAAAAGATGGTTAAATAAATATACTATTAGCAAAAAGATTGTTCTTTGAATCATCACTATCACACTTCCTTCTTAATGGGCAGGGAAAAATCATTTCTATAACATACAAAGACAAATTCCTATAAACATTTTTATTTTTTATTTCAAATTCTTTTACCAAAAATATTTTTTAAGTTTTTGTTAATTCTAATGAAGTTTTAGTTTTCATTAAACATTGCCTTTTCATACAATATTTTATCACATAAAAAATCATTAATTACCAAATATTTTTTATGTTTTTGTTAGTTCTAATGAAGTTTTAGTTTTCATTAAGCATTGCCTTTTCATACAATGTTTTATCCTATAAAAAAATCATTAATTACCAAATTTTTCTACAAGCAACATTTTTATATTTGGGTGAAATCATCAATTTGTAATGAATTTTTAGTTTTCATTCAATGTTACCCCTTGATACAATAATAATAAACCTCAAATAAAAATATCATATAAATAATGATATAAAATATTTACTATTTATTTAACATATTAAAAGTGGATAATTCCAAAATCTTTGTTGATTTATACCCAAAATTTGAAGTGAAAAATATAAAATGGGTAGATGAATAACTCTACTTAGTATAATAGTATAGCAAGTGTGTCTAGTCATAGTTATGGCAGTTGGGACTAGTAGCAATTGACCATTACAACATGTTACAACTACACAATTCCAATGAAATAGAGTGGGCATCAGTGTGTTCCTATTGATATGACAACATTGTACCTCTATGAATTACTAAGATAGAAGATATGATGTCATATTAAAGTACTAATGACATTATGATATGTTGTATGTTTTTTATAGAAGGTAGACATTGCTAACATATTCAAAATACTTTTATGTTGGATATTGGTTGACGACCTCTGCATGTCATGTTGAAGACCCACAACGAGTCACTGCTAGTCATGCTTGTGACATCACTCTAGTCACCACGAGTCATATCGATGTCACATCTCCAACCTCTGTACATCATGTGGGATAAGACTCTCTCGGCTCTGCCAGTCACGTTGATAGAATGTCACTAGCCGTTGTGAATGACGTTGGGGGCATGCATAATCCTAGACGTCTCATATGTAAGCCTAAGTTCCTTTGTAGAACTTGAAAAGGAAATCACCTTACTCATTTGTTTCCTACTATTGTTGGGATACTAGAAGCGTGGGGCTCACCTAAGGGTCCTTCGGATTCCAAGGCATATGTGGTATCCCCACATCCTATTTCTCCATTGATTGACATTGATGTAATGCCACTGCAATATTTTCTTGACTACATCCCTGTTGTTGAGGGTGATGTGTCCCCTGTCCCTATTATCATGCATCCGTTTCAACCCATAGTTGAAGAAGTGGTCATACCAGTACAATATTTGGTTGATCAAACTCTCCTTTTGGAGGGTGATTCATCCTTCAACCATGTAGTTATCATTTTTTATTCTGCACCTTCTGAAAAAGAGAGAGTTTTACTCTCCTTGAGTACTCTTCCTCAAAGTGATGGAGACGTTCCCTTTGATTGGGATGGTCTTGTGGGGTATTCAATTCCTTCACCTATGTATTTTCAAGTAAGAGAAATTATCTGATATATCATGGAGATGATAACCTCCACTATCACTTTATCCTCTTCAAATTGGAGAGATTTGGGTTTTACCAAGCTTGTGTCAATTATTCGTAAGATACTGACATTTCATAGAAGTTCAACATGGGAGCCTTGGCCTCCCCCATGACGTGTTGCATAGAAACTCCCAAGCGAGTCTGATTTAATCTCTTTTTCGACTCGTCTAAGAAATGAAAAGATTGTCGAGTGAATTTGTCCCTTTCACACTCGTTAAATTGGACTTGAAAGGTCGTGAGTCTTAGTTAAGCTCTTTTCGGACTTGTTTTCAAAAAGTGAAAATATTGCTGAGTGAACTTGTCTCTTTCACACTCGTAAATTGTATTTGAAAGGACGTCTATTTGGTACAATTTTATCCCTTTTTCACACCAAGTAGACTAAGATTTTTTTTTTTTTTTTTTGGCATTAAGTTATGATTGCATCTCATGCCCTCACTTGCAGTATTGATCCTATAGACGGTTCTGGCTTTGTGTTACAAACTGTTTACCACCGCATTTTTCCATCCTCAACCAAGAAGAGCCTTGTTTACATCCTTCACAATTTGACACCCTATACCCAGAAGGGAACATTCCCCTGAGTTTCCATCTCCTGCATGCACCTCCTTGCATTGGGAATAGGTATGTTCCATTGCTGGAACTAGTTTTTCTTACTTCCGACACTCATTTCCTCCTCTGTATCATAGCATTCATTTGACTATGAAAAATAATTGGGTGGGAAGGGAGTATTATCTTATATTGGAAACAATCGTGTTGCCTTTGAACAAAGAATAAAGTTATTGAGTCCACTTGTCATCATAATTTTTGGCTGAGCATGGCCTTAGGAAGATGAGCTTGTTATAGAGAGTCTTCTACACCGATTGGTTACTCTTCCATTCCCTATGGAGAACTTTATTGATGCCTCCTGCATCTCATGGTTTCATCATTGCATTTATGTTGTTGGAGTCTTCCATATGTCTCATGCTCTTGTTCAAAGGATGTCTATCAACCTATGTCGGCCATTCCTCAGAACTATTGACTTTGCATGTCATCCATACCCTCAATTTGTCTCAAAATCACATGATGATGTAGTCCTATCATGCACCCTCATCCTACTTTCCTCATTGGTAGATAAAATTGAACCCAATAGTCGACATTCCATCATTGGTTGTTGAGTGGGTGGTTTCCCTTGTGTTTGACGACAATAAATCTATTCACACATTGGGATTCGTGCAGTGTCTTGGATTCCATTAGCCATATTGTTAGTTTACTCTCCTTTGTCAGCAGTTTTCCTCATTGGATTATATTCAGAGGGTATTTTTTTTTTACCTCTTGCACTTGGAACACATGAAAGACACACATGGTCCTTGGTTCATGAACATGTTCTTCATCTGATTTCCTCCAAATCTTAAAGCTCCTACTTTGTACCTTGTGCTAAATGATGAGAGATGCCTTAATCATCTCCTTTCAGTGGGTCTCCTTCCATAGACTTCATCTCATTTGTTCTGGAAATGAGACCTAGAGTCCTACGAGTACCTTGAGGCTTGAAGTCATTAGTGACAAGTTCTCTTGCCATCCATAGTTGGGAATACATCAATGTCTCCTAATCGATGGATTCTTCAAGTGTTCAACCCTGACTCCTTTATTCACACTTGTAAGAATGCACATGGTGCCTTGATACCTACTTTCATCATCAGTAGGATGTCTCGCATTTCTTAATGGTATACCTCAATGATCGGTAATCAAACGATGTCTCGTTGTGTTCAACCTCAAATCCTTTATTCACATGATGTAGACTTTCACCTTTGGCTGATTGTGTAGAATACTTGAAGACATCAGTATGTGGCCGTAAATTTTCAGAGTTGTTGCTTCCTTTTCATTGGACCAGTACCTATATGAATTCAGTGATCATGGGAGATCATATTGTACACCATTGTATACAAATATCTTTAGATTAATTTTTAGACCAGTTCTACTGGACCTTGTTCGTGACATGATAGCCATTGACATGTAACCTCATTTGAATTTGCATATTCATGGCCATGCACAATTGTTTGGTATATTTTCACATGGATCTCAAGTGTAATTCAAATTGGCAACCATGTATGCAAAGTTAGTGCAGATTGTAATGAGAAACTAGTTCTTCCAGTTGGTTTCCCATCACTCCACTTCTGGGTTTTTATAATGTATTTCGGCCATTGCAGGCACTCCTTTGACCTCACACATTAGGGGGCATATATTATAGAAATATTTTCCTCACCACATGAAATATATCACATAGGTCCTTTTTCCATTTCCCTATGAATACTTTTCATCCCTTTTTGCAAACCCAGAGATAAAAATTCATTTTTCCACATATACTCGCCTTGCCTACTATACAACATGCGTATACATAGGTTGCACCACTACAACCCATGTACATAGGGAAATGTGCCAAAAAATGAAAAATGGTGTCGGGTTTCCATGTCATGACAGGATATCAATGATCCTTGGCCTTCCATATAATGGAAACCTTTCGAATCAACCCTTCAGTTCCACTTGAAGGCTATAAATGGGCCAATTCTGAGCTATCAAAAAGTGGAGAAAGAATTCAACTTTGAGAGAAAAGTTACTCCAGGAATTATTCACTTCACATTGAGTCTGCATCTCTTTTTCCTTTAAGTACAAACACAATGTTCAATCCCCAAGCTCTTCCCTTATTGATTAATAACTTCATTGTCTCTCTTCTATGAGCATGTCTTTGGTGGAGGATTGAAGTGGTGGAGGCCGAGATGGAAGGAACTTAGTTTCTCGATTCCAAACCATGCCGACATGGAAGTCTGTAACTTAATCACTTCCGCTAATCATATATTAATATAAATACACTTTTCCCATCCAATTGATATCTTACAAGTATTTGAATTATTATTTCATGGGCATATGTGCCATGTATTTTAATGGATTATGATATTGAATGTTCTAACATAATATATTATCACCATATGCTTTCTTTGCTTGGTTGTTGAGGATTAGTTTAAGGTATATTGCTTTGGGTCAAGTCCTCAATGGTGGAATTCATCAAACGTTTGGACGAGGTAGGCCTTGTATCTTATCTTTCTAGAATATTTGTTTATATAACATACTTGAGAATAGAGTTGATTTATGCATTCATTTCCATCTGTTGTGGTTTTCCCCTAGCCATAGAGAGATTTTCCTCGTAACACTTCCTTCAATACCAAGTCTTTGTATAGATGAGAAATGACCTCGGTGAACCTCTCCTCTTACCAAGTATCCAACTCTATGTATTTCTCCCCCAACTACAAGAGATTCAATCTTCTCCTATGTAATTCTACCCTCATGGCAGTGAAGGACTCCTAGCACTTGGAAAGATATTTCTCCATCTCATCTTCTCTTTTCCTCCATTACTAAATTTTTTCTTGGATTTTCCTGTTTAAGTCTCTCAACTCTTCCATATTATTTCTATTCAAATCTTTTCCCATGGAAGCTTCTTCAGGGTATTTTGGAAACCTGCTTTGATACCATATGATTTGTAAATGGTGGGCCTATAGGATATCCATTTCACCAATGCAAATTATTTGTGGAATTTATTTTTTGTTCTTCATTCTTTGGGTTATTTACTTATTATTTTTCATTATTTGTCATTGCTAGACCAATACCAACTAAGTTCCCAAAATATGTCCAAAACCAACAATGAATAAAATGTTGAATGGACATATTTTGTAGCTCATCAATGACGAACAATTCCTAGGTAGATTTTAATCACTTGGCATGAGATAAAAATGACAAGGGGAAAATTCAGACATATGACATTGGAGAAAGATGACCTCGGGTGAGTTTAGAAACTAGCATTAGAGAAAAATGACCTGACGGAAAAGGGAAGATGCCCAGCTAAATAAAAACAACCCAAAAATGATTAAATCCAACTAATTTATCCATTGAGATTCCCAACACTAAGAAATCCTCTAATAGGGGTATAAATTTTCTTAGAAAAAACTACATTCAAACAACAATAAGATAAAATTCCCAGAGAAGGGATTACAATTCGTGGGTGAGTGGAACCTCATTCAACAAGAAAAAAAACATAGTTTGGATGGGCTTGGACTAACGAATATTGCATCTATTAACCAGACAAACAATTTCATGCAATACAACTCAAACCATAAACACAATATACCTCATAGAACATATTTCATTCACACAATAAACAATAAATATTTAATTTTCTCAAGAAAATCATTACAATGTGTGAGCTATGAATGCCCAGAAAACTCATGCATTGTTACTCATGAAAATAAATGCATATTTCCATGGCTCAGATATTCCTTTGCTCACCGTGGGTAGGCTTATCGATACTTTCATCCATCGATCTTCCAACAGTCTACACTCTTCGATCTCTCATCTCTGCAAGCTTACCAAGTTCTCGTTGCCCCCTTCTTTTACCCTCTTCTCTATGTTAGAAAAACAGGACCGTGGAGCAATAAAATAAAACAAATGTAGAAACAAAACACAAAAGATAAATAATACAATAGAGACACGGATTTATGCAGTTCACCCAGTGTGGGCTACGTCCACCAGAGAAATTGCTAGGTCCTTCCTTTATTATTATCCATCATATGAAGGGATACAACCTACAACAAACCCGTTGTAACTTCCTCTTCTTTCTCTCACAATATCCTATCTAAGAATACAATATTCTCCATCAAGCATAGCCACAATACATTTCCCTCATAAAATAGGGTTTCCTTCTAGGGAAAAAAACCCTAACATAATCTCTACCATTAGATCTGCAACCTTATAATGAATGGTCGAGATTTACAATGAAATTACAATATACATTTACAAGGAAATTTTTCATTCGGGGGCTTCATCCACGAACCCCCATCTATGGATGTTTCCCCCGAATCCCCGCTGGGGGCCCGCTTTCCCCCAAACCCCCTAGGCAGGGGGATATCCCCCCCAGACCCCGCAGAGGGGGCACCCCCCCTTTTCACTCCCCCACGTGGAAGAGTGTACATACTTCTGGGGTGTAAATACTTCATGGGGTATAAACACGTCTGAAAGTAAAAGACCTCTGAATCAAGAAGATAATTAGGCTCCACAACCAACAATGTCCCACTTATAGATTGATCTCAACAATTCCATTGTTTCTATATATGCTAGACTTTGAACCTTCTTGGACCTAGAAAATTTCTCATCTTCATCTTCATTCTTGAAGACCAACTGAAACTGAGAAGGAACTCAGTTTCTCTCTGGTTACTCCCTTTGTTAACATGTCTGCAAGATTCTGTCTAGTGTGTATCTTTTCCAACTTCAAATGTCCATCTTCCAAGGTAGATCATATGAAGTGGTACCTCAACTGTATATGCTTAGTCTTCAAATGGAAGGCTGAGTTATTTGCAAGATGAATTGCACTCTCACTGTCATAGTACAACCTTCTATTCTCATCCTTCTTTCCCAATTCCTCCATAAATCTTTGTAACCAAATCATCTCTTTACTAGCCTCTATAGCAGCAACATACTCTGCCTCTGTTGTTGAAAGTGAAACAACCTTTTGCAGTTTCGAAATCTGACTTATTGTTGTTCCACCTATAGTAAAAACATATCTTGTGGTGCTCCTCCTGCTGTCTTTATCACCTGCCATATATGAATCAACATATCCCTATAGAAATGTGTTTGAACCTCCAAAACATAATGCATGAGTAGCAGTACCTCTCAAATACCTGAGAATCCACTTTACTGCCTCCCAATGTTCTTTACCTGGATTGTTCATATACCTACTCACAACTCCCATTGCATGTGAAATATCTGGTCTTGTGTAAACCATTGCATACATCAAGATGCCAACCGATGATGAATGAGGGACCCTAGACATGTATTCTATCTCCTCCTATGTCTTGGGACACATTTCCTTAGTTAATTTGAAATGGCTGGCCAAAGGTATACTCACTGGTTTTTCATTATGCATTCTAAACCTCTCCAACACCTTCTCTGTGTACTCACCCTGAGACAATGTCAGTTTGCAATTTTTCCTGTCTCTTGTTATTCTCATACCAAGGATTTTCTTTGCAGCACCCAAATCCTTCATCACAAATGAATTGGATAATTTCTTCTTGAGCACATTTATATCCTGCATATTAGACCCTGTAACAAGCATGTCATCTACATACAATAGCAATACAATAAATCTTCCATTTTCTAGATTTTTAAAATAAACACAGTGATCAGAATGACATCTACTATAACCTTGTTCTATCATAAACTTGTCAAACTTCAGATACCACTGCCTTGGATCTTGCTTTAGGCCATATAATCTCTTCTTCAACCTACATACCAAATTCTTCTTCCCTTTGACCTCATACCCCTGTTGCTGCTGCATATAAATCTCTTCTTCCAAATCCCCATGGAGAAAAGATATTTTTACATCTAACTGTTCAAGATGCAAATCTTCTACTGCCACAAGACTTAAAATAGTCCCAATTGAAGTCATTTTAACAACAAGAGGAAATATTTCATCAAAATCTATACCTTTCGTTTTTGCAAACCCTTTACAACAAGTCTAGACTTGTACCACTTTTCTCCTCCATCTTCTTCCTTCAACTTGTAAACCCATTTATTTTGCAATGCTCTTTCTCCCTCATGCAACTGAACCAAGTCCCAAGTCTGGTTATTTTCCAAGGAATTCATTTCCTATTTCATGCCTTTCTCCCACTTCCTTTTGGTGTCTACCTACATTGCCTCTTCATAACATTCTAGTTCACCAGAATCAGTCAACAATAAATAATACAATGAAGGAGAGTATCGTTCAGGGGTTATACTTAACCTAGTATATTTTCTAACAACACTTGGAGGTGTTTGAGATACCTGCTACTCCTGTTATTGTACATTTTGATTTTATGGTTCCTTTGGAATTTCTTTTTCAGTGATCTCATCAAGCACTGTGTATTATGTTTTTCTTTTTCCTGTTTCTTTCCCTGCAACTGATCTTTGTACATGACTTTCTCATTGAATACGACATCTCTACTCCAAATGATTTTGTTATTTTCATAATCCCATAAGTGATAAACAAAATCATTAACACCATATCCAATAAAGGTAAACTTCTTGGATTTTTCCTCAAGGTTTGTTCTATTTTCTTTATCAATATGGACAAATGCTTCACAACCGAAAGTTTTCAAAAAATAATAGTTTACATTTTTTCCTATCCATTCCTCCTCGGGAATTATACCATCCAAAGAGATTGAAGTTCCTCTGTTTATTAAGTAAACAACAGTATCTACAACATCTGCCCAAAATTGTAAGGGCAAACCAACATGCAATATCATACTCCTTGCATGCTCCATGATTGTCCTGTTCATCCTTTCTGACACACCATTTTCTTGTGGTGTTCTTGGAACTATCTTCTCTCTATGAATTTCATGGTATGAATAGTAATAATCAAACTCCTTGCTGAAATATTCACCTCCATTATCTGATTTGAGACACTTCAACTTTTTTTCTGTCTCATTCTCAACCAAAGCTTCCCATTTCTTAAAAGTATCAAAAACATCAGATTTTTGTCGAATGCAATAAACCCAAGTTTTTCTAGCTGCATCATCAATAAAAGTAACATAATAATGAGAGCCACCAAGAGATTATACCTGAGTTGGTCCCCATACATCTGTATGCACAAGCTCTAACCTTTCACTCTTCTTTTCTTTTTCGACTCTGAGAAATATGACTCTCTTATTTTTTCCATAAACACAATGCTCACAGAAGTCCAAATCAATTTGTTTAATATTTGGAAACAAATTTCTTTTGTGAAGTATCTGCATAGCCTTCTCACTCATGTGCCCCAGCCTATGATGCCACAATGATGTATCCACTCTTGTAGAATCTAAAGATATATACGAGTCCATATTACCAGTACATAAATACAATGTACCTACCTTCTCTCCTTTTGTTATCACCAATGATCCTTTGATGACCTTCCATGTCTTATTTGTAAATATGGATATACAACCTTCACTTGTAAACTACCCTGTTGAAATTAGATTTTTCCTTAAATTTGTAAGATGTCTTACCTCTTTCAACAACCATTGGTTTCCACTGCATTGCTTTATTTTTACCTTTCCCATTCCAACAATTTTTCATGGTGCATCATCACCCAAATGAACCTGTCCAAAATCACCTTGAACATAATCTAGAAAATGTTTCCTATGGGGTGTGGCATGAAATGAAGCCCCTGAATCTACTACCCAAGACTCAGAAATATTATCTATAGAAAGAATCAAAACATCTTGTAACACATCACCTGTTACATTTGCTTCCTGATTTCTCTCTTGCTGTCCATCTCTTTGTTTCTTTGGAGTTCTGCAGTCTTTCTTTAGATGTCCTTTCTTCCCACAATTCCAACACTCTATCTTTCCAAGTCTGGATTTGGATCTTCCCTTCCTAGAATTACCACAGTTCCCTATGCCCTTTGTTCTATCCTTTTGTCTTCCCCCGTTCTAATGTTCAACGCATTACCTGATGTCTTACCTATTCTTTTTTGTCGCATTTCCTCACTAAGGATAACATGAACACCATCATCAAATTTTAAAGTATTTGAGCTAGAGACAGAGTTACTTACAGCCATAACCAAACCATTCTAGCTTTTTGGCAATGAGCACAATATTAGAAGAGCCCTAACCTCATCATAAAAGTCCACTTTTATGGAACTTAGTTGATTAGTAACTGTATTAAATTCATTTAAATGATCTGCAATAGACCCACCTTATGAAATATTCATATTAAATAATCTCTTCATTAGAAATACCTTATTGGACACCGAGGGTTTTTCATACAATTTGGCCAATGCATCCATAAAACCCTTCATTGTCTTTTCTTTCGAAATATTTAAAGCCATCAACGTTTCCAGGATCATCTGTATCGTTCCTAGAGCCTTTCTGTCAAGAATCTCCCATTTTTTGGGCCTTCGACTTCTTTTCTACTCCGCCCAATGGTAGGAAAAGATCCTTCTGATATAAATAATCTTCCATCTGCATCTTCCATAACTGGTAGTTTTGGCCGTTAAATTTCTTGACCCTAAACTTTCCATCTTATGACATTGCTCCCACTCGAACTAGTAACCCTCTTTTCTTGTGAGTTACCTTTAGCTCTGATACCAGTTGTTAGAAAAACAAGACCGTGGAGCAATAAAATAAAACAAATGCAGAAAAAAAACACAGAGGATACACAATACAATAGAGACACAGATTTACGTGGTTTACCCAGTGTGGGCTACGTCCACCAGAGAAATTACCAGGCCCTTCTTTTATTATTATCCAACATATGAAGGGATACAACCTACAACAAACCCGCTATAAATTCCTCTTCTTTATCTCACAGTCTCCTATCTAAGAATACAATATTCGCCATCAACCATAGCCGCACTACATTTACCTCATAAAAGAGGGTTTCCTTCTAGGGAAAAAAATCCTAACATAATCTCTACCATTAGATATGCGACCTTATAATGAACAGTGCAGATTTACAATGAAATTACAATATATATTTACAAGGCAATTTTTCCTTCCGGGGCTTCACCCCCGAACCCCCCTCTCTACCCCCCGTGTTGAAGAGTGTACATACTTATGGGGTGTAAATACTTCATGGGGTATAAACACGTCTAAAAGTAAAAGACCTCTGAATCAGGAAGATAATCAGGCTCCACAACCAACATTCTATGTCCTTCATTTTTTAATGTGCTTCATTTGGAAGGACAACCATCACATGGTTCATTTCCATAGCCAATTTTGACCAAAAATATAAAATGGAATGTAAAATATAATTATATTACAATTTTACAAAAGAATTTAGGGAAGTATCTGATTCGAATCAGATTCATATATCACCTCTTGAGATCCTTGTTCTTTTTTTCAGAAATATTTTCATAGATCAACACATCTCTACCTTCAAAGCTATCGAGTTTTACCTTGATTTTTTGTTCCCATTGATGACATTCTTCATCCATTGGCTTCATGTTTTTTGTGAGAATCATTGTTGATATTCCATTGCAAATCATTCAAACTATGTAGAATTTGAATACTAATATTTCTCTTCTTTTCCATAGTCCTTTATCTACTATTTATTACCTTCCATGTAGTTATTTATTGTCTCATCCAAGTCCTACAACCTTTGCTTTGTTTCCCTATCCATTGGACCCTGGAATTATAATCTACAATAAACTCACACAATATTATTCATAGGAAATATGATATTCTTGTTAAAAATACCCTAACACAACACTCTCTTCTTGAGTGTTCCCCTTCTCATCAACAATACCCTATTATTAAATCTCAATCCCCTTTCCATTATGAAATTGTTGCACTTCCAAACATGCCTCCACATCATTGCACATGAACCTTCATGAGTATATGCACTCTTTTGTTACCAATACTGACATTTGGATTGTACCTCTAACATATAGAAATGTTTTTCCAAAATTAATATTATTTGGAAAACTTTCACATTGAGCAATTGCGTGGCTCATAGAGTCCAATTTGTTGATGCAAGACCTCCTTTCTTCATCGAAATTTTGGTGAAAGATATCCTTTATTAATTGGCCTTTTGACACATGATACTATTTCTTTTCTAATGTTTAAATGTAGGATCTCTTTTCTTCCTCGATGTTTTAGCATATGATCTCCTTTATTCATTGTTTTCCCTCGACCAAGTTTTGGGGAAACTTTGGTCAGTTTTGGCCCACTCTTGGACTTCGACACGTTGGTCAAAGAAGGAGAGCCCAGGCTGTGCTGAGATCGTGGATCTCACCGATTTTGAGGGTTATGTGGACCCAGTAAAGGGTCCTCTAGGGTTTTGTAATGGGTTTATGGGATGTCGGCCCATGGGGTTTTCCCATGCTTAGGCCTTATAATAAGGGTTTGCAAAATATAAATAAATAAGAATGTATTGTAGAAGTAGCTATGTGCAAGTAGTTATAGTTTCTTTGTGCAAAGGAATGTATGTGCATTAAGGATTTGTGCTCGATAAATATTTGGATCTGTGCAGTGACCTAGTTTTGGAGGGAGGATCTAGTGCTTAGTGTGCAAATCTCCAGGCTTGTATGAAGCTCGACTCTATGGATTAGTGCACATTAGTGAATGAATGTAATATTTTGGTGAATAATAAAGAGGTGAATTAGTTTGTGGACATAGCCCCACCCTGGGGTGAGCCACATATATCTGGTGTGTCATGGTTTTCTTAGTGTTGTGTTATTTTTGTTATGAATTTTCTTAGTGATTTGATTATGATGTGTAATAGATAGATGCTTTATTTCTTAAGTACTTTACTACTTCTAAGGGTAAATGAATGCTATATTTAACTTATAATGTTAAGCTCTAAGTGTTCATGGTATATTATCATTTGTTGTTACTTTGTCTATCTATATTTGAATATGTTTTGCAGTGTTAATAGGGTTAATAAACTAATGCATGTCACTTCCTAAGCATTAACAAAATATTCCGCGAAGTACTCTTATCACAGATTCATGTCCTAGCTTTGTTACAAATACCTGCATCCTGTAACCCCCCTTCTTCTACCTTGGGTGAGACTTCTCCTGCTTCGCAAGTGTTTTCAAAAGGGCTGGTAGTCGAGGTTTTGTTTGTGTGCTATTAATCCTTGAACCCTGGGTTTGCCCCTGTGCCAACATTCATCAAATGTTTTCCACAAGAGGTGTTTTCCTCACCGATACACATTATATCGGCCAAAAATAACTTTTATAGACATAACCATATTTTCCCCAAAAAATAAACTCATGAATTCATGAGTGTCATGAAACAACACAATCTGTTGGGTATGTGTTATATTGTTTTCATG
>ML789486.1:73143-84892 GCA_009831015.1 Picea engelmannii | reverse complement strand
ATACTATATGTGTAATGTGTTTGTGTTCCATTGTATCTTTATTTTATTTTATTAATAATCTATTTGAAGTAAATAATTGTACAAGGTTAAAATCTACATTTGGCATCAGATTAGTTATTGGCTTCAGGGGGACACTTTTGTGTCTAAGGTTTTGTATCAGGTATTTGATAAACCTTATTAGAGTGGGAGATCTATAGTATTGATTCTTGTGGTCAAAATAAATGGTGATTGGTTCAAAAATCAAGATTGAAAAATTTAATGGACAAAGTTTTGAGTTGTTGAAGCTCAAGATGAAAGATATTTTAATAGTGTAATATCCCGCTCTTGCCCGCACTGAGTGAACTTATTCTTTGAGGACACTTGTGTGAAAGTGATTCGGTCCTTTATGAGATTGGTTGTTGTGATTATGATTATGAGATATTGTGGATTTGATGATATGTTATTTTGTTGCATTTACATCGACAAGTGCTATTGACTGAGTTCTCTTGAGTGTGCAGGACTCTGGACGTTAAGGATGTTGAGGCATCATGGAAAACCTAGCACTCCAGATCGATTCAGGGAGTGGACTGTTAGGGTTTAAATGTTGTTGATGTTACATATGTACATATAATTAGATATTATGATATTGATTGTTATTGTTGACATGATTCATTGATGAATGCAGTCTAACGATAGCTTTCCGACTAGACGCAGATTTGAATTAAAGGGGTCATGTATGACAACTAGAGACATTGAGGGAGAGGTGTGGCAACATCCCTGCCAAAACCTACTAGTACTCTCATCATGGCTCGAACTGTATGTTAACTATTACCTAGATCGATATGACCCACGATGTCATGAGGGAAGACTGTGATAGTGCCTCACAATGATTCTAAGGGGAATGAAATAAGGAAGGGTCATTATTCCTTAGAGGCCCTTATTCTCCCACAAGATCACTTGATGGAGTATTGAATCCAAGGGTTTGACATCTTCCAAATTTAGTCAAGAGCCGAGTGGGACCCTTGGAGCACATAGTGTGCCTTGAAGGGCACGTTGCGTAAAGAAAACAGAAAGAGGCGAGTGACACCCTTGGAGCATGTAGTGCGTCCTGAAGGGCACGTCGCGAGTTGAACTGGTAAGTTAATAAACCTAGAGCCTAGAAAACTATGCCTCCTTAGGACCTCGTCGACCTTAAAATGAATGACGGATAAGTAAAGTTTAATAAGAATTTTCCCTTAAAAATTGTCTCCAATCCTAGTGAATTTAAAACCTAGGTCTAGGTAGAACATGTGGTTAAAGAAAAATAAAAAATAAACATGTAACAAGAAGGGGGGTAAGAAATTCAAACTTAATTATTAAAGTAAAAATTATAATGGAGGATTATATTTATTAAAAGGGTAAATGGTTGTTTTTATCTACACTTGCTAAATTGATTTTTAGTTAAAAAGGAAAAAGTGGGAAACTTAAAAGAAAAAAGAAACTTAAATAAAAAGATGAATGTCTAACTTAGTAAGGAATCTAGCCTTTGGAAGTTTCTATTTATGAACTTGACTAGGAATTAAGTAAGGTGTAAGTCATTTAAGAATTGTAAGGGAATTTTGGGACACCGAGGACCATTTCTAGGAATACTTTTAGGTGGGTGAGGGAAATTGGAATATTTAATTAATTAATAAAATTGATTTTTTGGTGCAACTAGGGGATCAGGCGACATGTGTACGAGGGAGGTTTTTCGAAATTAATTAAATGAAAAAAGAATCTAATAAGGGTTTTGGGAAACTAATCACTAAGAAAACTCTATAAAAAGGATGGCGGAGGAGGAGAGTAGATCACATCTAGCTTGCATAACGTTACGCTGCTAAAATTTCATCTTGACTAAACTTTCTCTTGTGGGAGTTGCAATACCTTGCTCGAGTGACGAGTGGTAGTTCGACCTTGCGAGGCGAGCTGGGTGCTATGATTATCTGGTATTTTGTGCATGGCCTATTTGCGGCTTAGGGGTATTAGGGGGAAGAAGAGTACCCGTAGCACTGGCTGGGAGGCTGGGAGGTACCAATGAAGTCACATTGATTGGAAAGCAGGAGCTGGATGGAGCTCCTGCTTGCAATGAAATTTAGTTCACAATTGTTTATTTTATTGTACTCAGATGAAGATTTCATTGCCATGAGATTTCCTTGCACATGTATTTCTATGGTAATTTTAATCCCCCGTCGCTTGATTCATTCAGTAAGAACCCTTGCTACCCACAATATCCTTTATTTCTGAGTTACTATCTCATGTAGCTAGAATGATCCCCGAACTCAAAACCTTGTTTGCACTCTTGAATCTCCTTCCTGCGATTTCTTTATTCCTTGATTGCACTTTTATTTCATTATTTTCTTCTCCACGGATAAGATTTGGATGTATATTTGTGTTTTTATCCTCTGTTTATTGATCCTTTAAGTTATTATTTTGTGCCTGAGCAGTCGTCTAGGAGCTAAATCGACTATCTTTCACTCTGGTGTTAAAGATTTAGATTCAAATGCCCTGCTTTCTTGTGCATGGATAATAATTTTAGGATCATTCCTCTACCCAATGTTTATTTGCAGTGGGTTCCTCTGCGTTTTCCCTTGAGTTGTAATCTCGACACCCTCTCTCTTTTTACTTGAGTTTTCACTGTCCGTTTACACCTTGTTTTAACCCTCACTTTTCCCTATGTTTCCACTTCATTGATCTACATTTCCAGATCTCTAATGACTGCATGATGACTATGTGGGTAGTACATGGAGTGCGTAATGCACGTGCACTATCATTGTTAGATAGGATCTTTATTGTTATTTACACAACATTCTAGTTATGGATTTTTTATTGTTCTTTAGTTATGGATTTTTATTGTTATTTATACATTGATAATTTGATTACAACGATATTATTATGGTGATTTTATTACAATGATATTATTATGGCCATTTTACTATAGTGATATTATTATGGCAATTTTATTACAACAATATTATTATGGTGATTTTATTACAATAATAATTTTATTATGGTGATTTTATTACAATGATAATGTTATTGCAATGATATCATTATAGTGATATCATTACAACGATTTTATTACAGCGATAATGTTATTTACCTGCAGACCGAGATATGATTTAAATGTTGAATTAGAGAGATACAAATATTAGAAACATTTAATAACGAGAAACATTTAATAATTAGAATCAATTAATAATTAATAATGCCTAATGATATCAGTATTGATTATTGGTTCTTCTTTCATGATTGCTGAAAATTATGCTTATATGTGTCACCTTGAAGGTTTAACGTTGTGAGAGGGTTTCAGATCTTGATTTTATAAATCTGAAGTTGTATTCTTGACTGGAAACATCTCTCTGAAATAAATCAATGTCTGGAATTTAATCACTGATATAATACAGATACATAATTTTAGATTCTTAATCACCCTTTAACATAGCCAAACCTACTTGTCATTGTCAAGTTGAGATCCTTCTTGGTCATTTCTTTCCTCTGAAAAATTGTGTATCAAACAACGATTTATACTTTGTTTACACAACAATTTTACACCATATTTACCTCAGCTATTTTCGTTTCTGCCAGTGGATCCATTACTTCCATCGTTTTATCCATTAAAAGGTTGATGTTTTGGAACACAATACCTCAACCAGTGCGTTCCTCCTTTCCAGAGAGTGCCATCGATGGCCGCAGTTTTCCCATGATTCCCTTCAAACTTTGGTTAGTAGAAAACATGGGCTTGTGTTCTTTTAATTGCCTCAGTAATGATTGCAGTTCAATTTCCTTTTGTATTCAGTCACTCTTATGTTGAAGTTTTATTCCAATTTTTTTTATCCTGACGGCGTGCCTTTCTAGCTGTACATTTGGTTATTTAGTTTCTTTATCTAAAACTATATTTGAAAAGGGATTAATGGAATTTTCAATGAATTTCTGAATTCATGTTTTTACATGGTAATGGATTGAGAATGATAGTAGAAGAGTAGGTAATAATTAGTGATATATTACAACGAGAGATGTAAAAGAATGATAGTAAATATTGTAATGAAGTTCTGAAATTATGTTTTTACTTGGTAATGAATTGAAAATGGTTAGTATAAGAGTAGGTAATAATTAATGATATATTACAATGAGAGACGTAAAAGAATGATAGTAAATATTGTAACGAAGTTCTTAAATTATGTTTTTACTTGGTAATGGATTGAAAATGGTTAGTAGAAGAGTATCACTATTAATTTAATGAATTATTACAATGAAGAGAATAAAGAATGCTAGTAGATATTCTAACCTTGATGTTTATATGTTACTGGGTTCTTGAAGAGGTATAATTTTTACTTCCTTTTTATTTAGTAAATTATATTGGTTGCTTCTTATCCAGTTGAACATGAGAGTAGTGATGGGATAATGAGCTTGGAGAAATTTTCTAGTTAGTGGAACAACCAACACTTTATTTTTGGAGAGTTATAATGTGACTTTCGCACAATATTAAATAAGGATTGGGTATGTTACGCCACCCAAGAAGGGTTTTAGATGTTTCTCCTGAAGAATCTTATTTTACCTCACCCGAGTTCCTTCCATTTCTTCAAGTTAGGGTGAGGCATTTATTAATTAGTTGACCTTGATCCCTAGAAATAATGTGGAATTATGATTGATTAAGGATTTCTAACCTATTGCGCCTTATAAAAAGTGGTTTACTCTCTTACCTTTATAAGAAGGTCATCATGTGAATGATTTGGCTAATAAAATCCATTGCACACACTAACCTTTAAAGTAATGTGCGATGTTAGATAGTGGGATTCTCGCATGCATGGGAATTTAAGTTGTGATGATGGTCTTAGATGATAACCATCTTGCGCATTGGAATTTCATTTTATTGCGCGATGGTTCTAATTAGTTACTTTTTGTGCATTGAAACTTTTGTAACGATTGATTGTTGATATTTAATTATCGTTCTCCATGGAAGTTGTGTTACTTGAGTCATCCTCCATTTTTTGTTGTCGAGATGCATTGATTGAATGTTGTTGTTGTTACCCTCCTGCTTAAAAAAAATAACACCTGTTACGTGTCGCATGTCGTCGTAACGAAGGGTGTCACTACAGATAGAAAAATATCAATGGGTCATTGTGGATACAGGTACTGCACCTACGAGAATGTCAATAAAAGACTAGACAAAATTGGATTGAAAGGAAAAGAGCACAATATGATTTTTTTCTCTCAGATTCAATACTATTGAAAATGTTAGGGGAAGCTTTGGCAAAGGATTTATGGAATAAGTTAGGGAAATTGTATCAATCTAAGTCCCTTTTAAACAGATTGTTCCTATGGAATAAGTTGTACAACCTAAGGATGAAATATAGAGACTCGGTGAAAGAGCATCTGAGCGCCTTCAATACTATGGTAAGTCAGTTATTATTTATTGATATTAATATTTCTAATGAAGATAAGTGTATTGGTTTATTGATCTCTTTACTAGACTCATGGGATAGTCTAGTTATGGCCATAGGTAGTAATGCAACTACTTTAAGTTTCAATGTTGTGGTCTCATCCTTCTTGTCAAAGGAGTTGAGGTGAAAAAACATGGAAATCCATAACACTTATGTCTTATTTGCAAGAGGAGACTCTTGTGGAGAATCATCCAACGAAAATGATTAAGGTTCCAAGGATGGATAATGGTGGATAATTATGCATAAATAAATTCAAATAATTTTTTAAGAAGTGTGGCGTATCAAGGAATAATAATACTCCATACACACCTCAATAGAATGGAGTTGTAGAAAGGATGAACAAGATGTTGATGCAAAAAGAAAGGAGTATGCTCAGTGGTGTCGGGTTAGGAAAATAATTATGGGAAGAGCAAGTGGGTATTGTATGTTTATTGGTCAATCGATCACCTTCACTAGCGTTGGATGAAAATTATCCACCCGAGGTTTGGAATGGTAAGAAACCCTCTCTTACAAATCTTAGGGTATTTGGTTGTGATGCCTATGTTCACCTTCCAAAGGAAAAAAAAGAGTAAGATGGATAAAATGGATGAAAAGTGTATATTTATTAGATATACAGATGGTTTGAAAGGTTATAATATTTGTAACCCATAAAATAACAAGGTAGTGTATAGTCGAGATATGGTATTTAGAGAAATCAAATTTTTTTTCAAACATGAAGTCCTAACAAGGAAGGAAGAACCAAAGAAAACACAGTTTGAATTGAAGGATAATGAACCAGACTCTACAAAAGAATAGGAATAAGAAGAAGAAGAAACCCATACTCCGGTATTGAGGAGACTGGTTCAAGAAAGAAGGAAAACAAAAAGGTATACTCCACTTGAAGGAAAAAAGAAAGGTATAATCCACCTGATTTCTATTCAATTTTTTCTTTTTTAATTGTTGATGTTGATCCTAGCACTGTTAGGGATGCAATGTATTCATAGGATGATAAAGTATGTGAAAAATCCATGCTAGAATAAATGACGGTGTTGAAAAAGAATGAGGCTTGGGATATGATGGAGTTGTCGACTGGAATAAATTCCATTAGCAACAAATGAGTGTTTAAGAAGAAGTTTAATACATAAGGAAAAGTGGAGAAATACAAATTTTGGTTAGTACAAAAAGGTTATTCCTTGGTAGAGGGAATTGAATTTGGTGAATTTTTTTCTCCTATTGTCAAACCAACTTCTATTGGTTTTCTTTTATCTATTTTTGTTGATTTTGATTTTGAGGTAGAACATATGTATGTGAAGATAACACTCCTACATGGGGATCTGGAAGAAGAAATCTAAATGATGTAGCCAGAAGGATTTGTAGTGAAGGGAAAGAAACAACTGATATGCAATCTGAAAAAGTCCTTGTGTGGGTTAAAGCAATCACCAAGGATGTGGTATCAACAATTTGACACTTATATGTTGGGAATTAGCTTCACAAAGATAAAAATTGATCATTGTGTGTATTTAAAATTAGTTGGTGGACATCTTATTTATTTGGTATTGTATGTGGATTATATGTTTCTTATAGGAAACAACAAGTATATTATCCAAGATATTGGTGCTATGAATTTCATCTTGGTCATGGAAATTAAAAGAGATCAAAAAAACAAGAAACTATGGTTAAATCAGAGGAAATATGTGAAGACACTATTACATAGGTTTAATATGTAGGAATGTAAACTAGTCAAGGTTCTTATTCATGTGGGTGTAAAGTTATTTGAAGATCAGTGTCCCAAGACACAAGAAGGGGAAGAGGACATGTTCCATGTTTTGTATGCTAGTATGTTTGGCAATTTGTTGTATGAAATGATCTACACTAGACCATACATTTCACATGCAATGGGAGTTTTGATCAAGTATATGTCAAAAAACAGGGAAGGATCATTGGAAAACAATAATACATATTTGCATGGCACTAATAGTTATTGATTATGCTACCAAGGAAGACTGGGATTTGATAGAATGTTGGACATACATGGGTTTTTTTATGCATATTGGGCTAGAGAACTAGATCCTAGAATATATACAAGTGGGTATGCATTTAACCTATTTGGAGGAGCCAGTTGGATGGGAAAAATACAGGTTATGGTGGAACTCTCAACTAAAAAGGTTGAATACATGGAAAAAACTCATAAATAAACGAAGAAGTATGATTATAGAGATTGTGTTCAGGTATTGGGTTGGTACAACAAGATGTAAGGATAGATTGTAACAATTAGAGTGCATCCTCATGGTAAAAAACCCATCTTATCATTAAAAAAAAATCATATTGATGTTTAGTATCCCTTTTTGAGAGACAAGGTTGAAGACAAGAAGGTGTTGTTGATGAAGGTGGACACTTTCAAGAATGTTGTAGATTCATTGAAAAATTTCATGAGCACCAATAAGTTCTCCTAGTGTAGGGAAACAATGGGTATTGTTTCCTTGGATTGTTGACTATGTAATCCTGTGACCTCCTAGGGCTATGCAAATAAAGCCACAAGTAGGATATTTTTTGGTGTGATTTATATTCTTTTCATGACCAAACCCACACATTATATTTCTTCGGGTGTCCCACTTTAGCCCCATCTCTTGTGGAATCATATCCCCCTATCATTACCCTCCATTTGCTACAACAACCAACAATTATTATTTTCATTAATTATTTGATGTGCGAAATACGTATATTGGCCCTCAAGCATATAAATTACTACAATATCTTCGACCCAAACATGTGAGATCAATAGCCTAAATCAAATTTATGTAAGTACATTATAATTTGTGGGGATTGAAATTGGGGACGTTACAAGTTACAAAATTCTTTTTAATCTACTCTATCTTTCTAGATGTTCCTCTAGAGATATTGCATCTCCAAACTTCAAATCCATGTAAGATAACAAAAGTGATGATAGTATCAAATATTAGTTTTTTCTTAGCTAATATCCAAAGGGAGGTTGATTTCCATTTTTTTTCATGCCCACGATAATATTTCTAAGATATATTGAGTCCATGGTTTTAAAGAAGTTGCAATTTTAACCTAAAAAAGGCTCCAACTGGGTTGAAATGGAATACATTGTCTTGGCCTCTTTAGAAGCTCACACTCGATCACATTGGAATACACTATATTTTCCTCTAAGTTGAAAAACATTGTCTTTCAAGCCACTATGAGAATTGGCATTCATACATGTCTCTTCATTAGGATCAAAATACTAGTGCTTTCTAGCTTAATCCAGTTGAGGCTTTGTTTAAAAGGTAGCAATAAAATTATATTTCATAATTGTAATTTTATTGGAAGAAAATGACAATGCATCTTGTCACAATTTAATTAAATCTCTATGCATGTTTTTTTTTTATATGATTTTTATATCATGCTACTCATTTGAATTTGCTAAACCATGAACTGTTAGTTTTTTAGTTTGTTGAATATAAAACCGCAAAGAAATTATCAAAATCAATTTTATGGTTATATATAAATTTTAGGTTCTGTATGCGAGGACATCACACATGGTATCAGAGCTCGATTTCAAAATGGAAACCTGGGCTTGACCACCCACAACACTGAAATTTTATCCTTTTCATTTGTAATCCAATTTGGGTTGTTACAGTCTTGGAGTCAAGTCTTCAGATTACACACAAAAAAAAACAAGACCTTACACATTAGTTGTTTATTTTGATGAAACCCCATGAAAAATCCAATCCACGACTGTCCAACATTCTCAATATCAAAATATCACAAAAGTATCAAAGTAAAATGCCCTTAGTGATGAAATATTTTAACAGAGCCAACAAAAGGGATTTAATCACAAGATTAATACACAAAATAAAACTATGAAACATGAATAACAGAATATGGGGCAACAAAATCCTTGTGGCCCAATAGAAACACCAGTGGATAGACACAGTCAGGAAACCATGCTTCAATGCCAAACTTTTTTTTTCTTTTTTTTTTCACAATCCAGAATTTGCAAATGCATCAAGAATATAAAACCCTTTTAATTTGAGTGTCATATATGGAAAACAACACTTAGCATTAACGTCTTTAATTTATCAACAAAGAAACCTAGAAGTGAACTATCGGTGAAACACTAATAATAAGACACAAAATAGAAGAAACAGATCAAAAATCATTTCCTAAACCACACCTTTGAATAACAGACTCCGTGGAAGTGATGTATGATTACACTTTTACAGAGACCGCTCATCCTTCGTCAATTTTGTCGATTGGTGTTGGGTTCGAAACCCATTGCTCAAAAGAGGTATGGTGAACAACTGCTAAGATATTGACCAGAGTTGTTTTTAGAGTTGTTTTCTCATAACAGAGTCCTTTAAGAGAATGACTCTCGTGACGATTCCCAGGTCCTAAAACACCTATGATTGAGGGAAGAACTTTCTTCTTCTAATCTGCAATAGAACTTCATCAAGTGCTTGAGATCATACACAGTGGGAAAATACATGTTTATCAAATTAAAGAATCCTGTAGGTGTCGAAGGCAACTGCTGGCACATTAGAAGCTTCGACATATACTCGAAATCATAGCCACTGTGGAAGGTGACCTAGTGCACAGTGTCATTCAAAACAATTGCAGACGACATCAACATCTCACTGAATACCCATGCATCAATTCCATTCTCATTATTTTCTTGAAATCAATACCACTCTGTTGCAGAAGCTAAACATAATCGATGTCATACATATCTTTGACCAAATTGAATCCCCAAAAATTGAATTTCCACAAGCAATACTTATTGGTGCCGTAGCGAGGCAAGTTCCCATCCTCATCTAAGAAAGTCAGACCCAATTGAATAAGGTTAAGTATATCAACATTAGACTTTAGAGTGTAATAGTGGAACTTTGAAGCAGTCTTGAAATTGCCCACAGGTCTTACCACTGTACTGGGAAACTCAATAGCCATGGCAGTTGATGAGAAGAAAAAAAAAACAGGCTAGCATATTAAAACACACAAGGTCCCAACACACACACACACACACTATACAACACATAAGTTAGCACAAATCGCAACACTCAAGTCAAAGCTAACGCATAAGGGCCAAGCCACCAATGGTCTAACTGCACTACGCATCCAAATCACTCATCATAAGTCACAAGGGATAGACTAAGCACAAGCCACGATGAAGGGGGGGGGGGCACAAAGGCACAACAAAAGTTTTGTTCTCCAGCTTCGGAGGTGAGTTCCTTATCCTTTAGGCCACGTAATCAATACAATCCCAGCCTTCATAAAACCTTGAACCCTAGTAGATGGTTTGTGACTTCAAATTATGTAATACCAGCAGAAGGTCTCTTCTTGTAATTAACTCCAGAGAACTGAACGATATCGACGCCTTCGCCAAACTCACCAAACCCTAGCATTGGGACACCATTTGATGCACATGACATTCGTCTAGTGGAGTTCAATTCAAATCAGAAAACTAAAATGCGTGTCATGTGCTAGAATAGTAGCAAGCCACAATGGAGCCTACCATGGAGCAAAATTTATATATATATATATATATATATATATATATGTAGGTATGATCAAATATTGGGCTTTTTGACCCAATCCCTAAATCATCCACCAAAACTCAAGGAAAAGGCATCAAAAAATAAAATGAGTCGAGCATCCAAGCATGAGGCATCGACAGTCACAAAACTAGACCAAGCATCAAGCTCATGATACAAGAAAGAACCGAGTGTTCAAGTGTTAAGCACTGATTAGGAAGACCACAAAGGGAGAATACAACCGTACCTTAGGCATGGCTGGCTACTGTTCTATCATGAGACCACTGGAATAGAATCAATGGCCACCACACAAAGCCAACACATGCCCTCTCTCTGAGACTAGAACTTGAGCCTGGTGCCTTAGACCACTCAACCCGTATCCCCAAGAAGGTAAGTGTCAGTCCCCAAGTCATGACCAAGGGAGAAGGCCTTGCACGATTTCAAGTTTTGCAGAAGAGCCACACCAAGGAGAGCCCATGGCTCCATAACCCTCGAGCACCAACGACCGACAAAGAACCATAGCTCAGTGACAGAGACCGAGGGAGGAACTGAAACCTGGCCGCGCCTAACTCCCTCGGTGTGAAAACGCACCAGACGAACCAACAAATGAAAAAGGAATAGTGATTTTTAGGGTTTAAATGATCATTTTTTTTTATTATTTCCATAAATAAGTGGGAGTAACACTTGGAGCGCATGCAAAATACACGTTATTACCTGTTAGGTAAGTTCATTTTATTTATTTATTTATCAAATATATATATATATATATATATATATATATATATATATATATATATATAT
>ML789486.1:21740-35778 GCA_009831015.1 Picea engelmannii | reverse complement strand
CATGGGTTTATCTCATATATTTTATACATGAAAAGGGGAGGGGTATGTTTTTGCATACATAGAATAAATGTTAAATTTATTGCACTAGGTGATGTTGTAGTTATTAGATTCTTATTTTCTTTTATATTTATTCTTTATACCTCTTATATTTATAACTTAATGTAAGGACAAAGGTAATGTGATTGTCATTTATTTGCAAGGTTGTTGAAAAGAGATATTGTTGATTATCATTTTAGGGTAATGTGGTTGAAGGCTGTTGAATTTGTTAACATATAAAAATGCAAGGTCCTTAAACTAAGTATAATCAGTCTTTATGATTTGGTATTAAGGAAGTGAATTTAATTGTTCTTACATTATCTTAAGAGTAGGTTTGACATCTTGTGAACTAATGGAATCTTACAAGTAGTACGGATTGGTAAATAATGCCAATTGAGTCATGGATAATGCCTCGTTCTAAGGATGGTTGGTTGTTGTCTAGCTCCTTTCAGATTTGCTCTTTTCGTAGTGGTTGTGGTTTTTCCTTAATTATTATTATACTTGGTTGTAATCATTTTATTGCTTGGTTTGTTTGTGTTGGGCAGGATGTAGACACCTCCATGTAGCCTAGTATATGAGTCTATGTGTGTGACTATTTTTTGTGTAAAGAATCCTGTGCCGTATCAAGAGTCTCGGGCCCTTTAAAGGCAGGGTTTCCACTCTTGCGACACACCTGACGTAGATTACTAGTTTCTGCCTGAGCAGTCGGCCAGGAGCCTATATGACCTTCTCTCTCTCCGGAGCAGAGAACTAAGATTAAACGCTCTGCTTTTCTATGCAGAAATAGTAAACTCTACTGTTATATTCTTCCATCTGTGACTGTACTATACATAACACTTGGTGTCATTTTCTGCTTACAGTTGCTAGTTGTACGCCTTATGTATAGGGGCATTTATTGCTTGTTGTCACTGTGGTATGTCGTATGTCGTCTTGTTGTGTTTGTCTTGCTTGCATCTTGTTCGTAGTCGGGTTACTAGTTTCTGCCTGAGCAGTCGACCAGGAGCCTATCTGACCTTCTCTCTCTCCGGAGCAGAGGACTAAGATTAAACGCCCTGATTTCCTGTGCAAAAATAGTAAAATCTACTGTTATGGATTCTTCCTTACATCTATGTCGTTTATATGCTTGCAGTTACTTGTTGTGCGCCTTGTGTTCTCTTGTTGTGAGCATCGTGGTTGCGTCTTGTTAGTCGTCGAGTGGCGACGTGGAGTCAAGTGTGTCTGTTTCCTCTTTACACACGCGCACACACCTTAAACAAAATAAAAAAATAAAAAAAAAATCCACATGCTACAGAATTGTTGTCGTAACGATGAGGTTCGTTACATATGGTATCAGAGCCAGTTCGACCCGCGACTTGGGATTCTCTATGGCTTTCGTTGTCACAATTGATTTTATTATACTGTTGCTGATCGAGTTGATTGTGTGTGTGTAGGAAATCATGGTTAGAGGACGCCGCGGAGGCAGACGACGGGGTGCTAGGGAGGAGGCGTGATGCCTCCAGTAACATCCATGCCTGAGGGGTCTAACCCCTAGGGAGGTGAGCAGGTTCTCGTATAGGAGTAGATCGTAGTTGGCGATGTCATGGGGATGATGAGATCTTTTCAGTGCATGTCTGAGGTGCTGATCAACTGATTGGACAGAGATGAGGCCAGGGCATCGGCACCTGCTGAGGTTCCACCACGCGCACCGACCATTACAGGTAGCATTCACCGTGAACTCGAGAAGGTTAAATTTGTCGAGTTCTTTGGTGCCCTGGACAGCGCAGCCACCAAGGCATGGTTGGAGAATATGGCGATGTGCTTTGCACTTTGCAATTATACCTCCAACATGAAGGTCCGCATGGCGGTCTTTCAACTGAAGGGGAGCGCTCTTCTATGGTGGAAGACGCTCCTACCGCAGCTAAACATGGCAGTCGAAGATGTGTCATGGGAACTGCTCGAGGAACGGTTCCGAGAGAGGTATCTTTCAGAGGGATTCATTGAGCGTCAGCTCAATGAGTTCAATGCATTATGATAGGGAGGTCGTATGGTGCCCGAGTACGAGGCATGTTTTATGGAGTTGCTCTGGTATGCTTCGCACCTGAACACTGAGAAGCTCAAGGTCAACTAGTTCGTGTTTGGCCTTAATGGAAGCCTGCATGCAAAGGTTAGGATCTTGATGCCTCAAACCTTGCACAATGCTATCCAAAAGGCCCACATAGCAGAGGAGGAGCTTATCAGCGGGGGTCAGACCAGGACTCCAGTGAGACCATCAGGGCAGGGTTCATTTGGAACACCGCAGCACAAGACACCAGCGAGACATACGTCGGGATATCGTGGCATCCAGAGGGGATCCACGTTCACTACACCTCGATGACCGCGGCCTCAGCATCGGACACCTTATCGAGGACCACATCACCAGCAACAACGTCGCCCGCAGCAGCAACAGTTTAGGCTTGTTCAGCAGAACAAACCAGGTTTCCAGGCCAGTGGGCCATCATCTTCTACTTCAGGTACCAGGACTACTGGGCCAAAGAAGGGGTGTTAGACGTGTGGGGAGCCACACTACCAGCGCGACTGTCTTGTGGAGAGGACCAGAGCGTCCAGATCAGCCAGACCCACTATTGTGGGAGATATGGGCAAGGCCCATCGGATCCACACAGCAGTGAATAACCACCAGGCAGAGCACCAGTCGACTGTGCTCGAGACGATAGGTACTGTCGCTGACCAGACCCTTAGTATTTTGATAGACCCAGGTGCTACTGAGAGTTTCATTTCTGGTGCAGCGCTAAAAAGGATTAAGGTAAAGGCAGTCGAACATGACGAGTTTAGCTTCGTGGAGATGGCTTCAGGAGCCAAACAAAAGGTTGGAGGAAAGGTTACGGGCTGTGCCCTTAACCTGGGAGAGTTTTTCATGAGGGTCAACTTGTACGTCATGATCTTAGGATCTTATGATGTCGTGATCGGTATGGATTGGTTGGAAATGCATGAGGCGATACTCAACTGTAAGACAAAGAGGTTGAGCTTGGTCGATGATGAAGGACATAGATGGGGGATTGTAGGACAGAACCAGGGAGTATCCCTGAGGTTAGTCTCTTCCTTACAGTTACAAAAGAGTATGCGCAAGGGGTGAAAGCTTTATGCAATCCTTGCGCTAAATGAAAAGGGAGTAGCAGAAGGTCTAGAACACCTTCCGGTGGTGAAGGAGTTTGCGGACGTGTTTCCAGAGGAGTTACCTGGGATGCCGCCGGAAAGAGAATTGGAGTTTACCATAGACCTGAAACTGGGGACTGAACCGATAGCGAGAACGCCTTATCGGATGTTGACCCCGGAGTTGGAAGAGCTAAAAATGCAACTAAAGGAGTTGTTAGACCTGGGAATGATACGCCCTAGTGTGTCACCGTGGGGTGCACTAGTTATTTTCATTCGGAAGAAGGACGAATCGTGGAGGCTTTGCATTGAATACCGTCAACTGAACAAGGCTACGATCAAGAATCAATATCCTTTACCAAGAATTGATGATCTTTTAGATCAAATGAAGGGTGCGACGATGTTCTCCAAGATCAATTTGCGATCAGGGTATCACCAGTTACGGATCAAGGAGGATGACGTCCCTAAGACCGCTTTTAAGACGAGATTTGGACATTACGAGTTTACTATTTTACCTTTTGGACTGACAAACGCCCCAGGGGTATTCATGAGTTTGATGAACGGGGTGTTCCGTGAGTACTTGGACAAGTTCGTCCAAGTATTCATTGACGATATGTTGATCTACTCTCGGATGACGAAGGAGCATGATGAGCACTTGCGCTTGGTACTGCAGTGTTTGCGAGAGAACAAACTGTGTGGGAAATTGTCCAAATGCTATTTTTATCCATCGAGGATTCACTACTTAGGGCATGTCATCTCCGACGAAGGTATTGCCGTGGATCCAGCCAAGGTTGAGGCTATTATGGAATGCCCTGCACCGACAAATGTCACAGAAGTGCGTAGTCTTATGGGTTTAGCTGGATACTATCGACGGTTTGTCGAGGGATTTTCAAAGATAGCAAATCTGATCACAGAATTGCAGAAGAAAAACAAGAAGTTTGTTTGGACAGAGAAATGCACGAAAGTGTTTCAGAGGCTTAAAGAGTTGTTGACAACAACGCCGATACTAAAGGTCCCTGACATGGACGTAGACTTCTTGGTATGCACTGACACATACAAGGAAGGGTTAGGCGGAGTCTTGATGCAAGACAGACGAGTGATTGCTTACATTTCGAGAAAACTAAGAAGGCATGAGGAGAATTACGTGACGCACGATTTGGATTTATTAGCCATCGTTTATGCCTTGAAGGTTTGGAGACACTACCTGGTTGGATGAAAATTTGAATTAAAGACTGATCATTGTGGACTACAACACATTTTCACGCAAAGCGACCTGAACGCATGATAATGTCGTTGGTCGGAATTGCTTAGTGAGTATGACTTCAAGATTACTTACATAAAGGGAACAGTGAACCGAGTGGCGGATGCTTTGAGTCAGAGGCCATGCATCTTTTCAGTGTTACCTCTTCAGACGAATCTATGTGAGAAGATCCTCACCTTACAGCATGATGATGACTGATACAAAGAAGTTGAGGATTTTATCGGACAAAACACAATGATGGTACCATGATATGAGGGATATTATTTTGATAGTGATAGTTTATTGAGGTTTAGGAGTCGGATTTACGTACCGCCAAACGACGAGTTGAAGATGTTGATCCTGAGCGAGGCTCATAGAGCAGTTTACATGGCACACCCATGAGTCACAAAGATGAGGGCAGACCTTATACCCTTATTCTTCTGGAAGGGAATGAAGGCCGACATAGTCAACTTTGTGGCTAGATGTCTCGAGTGTCAGCAGGTAAAGGCTGAACATAGAGACCTGACAGGATTACTTCAACCACATGCCATTACGGAATCAAAATGGGAAGTTATATCGATGGATTTTATTGTTGGATTGCCACTAACGGCAAGGAGACACGACTCGATTTTGTAGTAGTAGACACTCTGAAGAAGAGTGCTCACTTTATTCCTGTGCGTACGACATATCAGGCACTTGACATAGCGAGAGTTTTCATCAGTGAGATTGTGAGGCTGCATGGCGTGCCTAAAAAGATTATATCCGATCGAGGATCGGTGTTTACGAGATGATTTTGGACGAGTTTCCAGGAGGCCTTGGGGACCCAACTTTACTTTATTACTGCGTATCACCCAGAGATGGACAGACAGACAAAATGTACGAACCAAACCTTGGAATACATGTTGCGCATGTACGTGATGGACCAACAAAAACGTTGGGAGGAATTCTTGCCTCTAGTAGAGTTCGCTTATAACAACAATTACCAGAGCACCATTAAGATGACGCCTTTTGAGTTCCTTTATGGGCGACTGTGTCGGATGCCCTTGAGTTGGGATCGACTTGAGGATAGGGTCCTGGTGGGACCAGAAGCGATCCAAGAAATGGAAGAACAAATGCAAACCATAAGACAAGGGATTAAAGAAGTGCAAGATCGACAGAAGATTTATGTCGATGTGCACCAAGTCGACCGTAGTTATGAGGTCAGCGATCGAGTCTTCTTGCGGGTTAAACCGCAAAATAGTTTGATCAAGTTTGGAAAGGGAGCTAAACTCTCTCCTAGGTTCGTGGGACCTTTCGATATTGTGGAGAGAAAGGGGCCCATGGCCTATCGACTAGCCTTGCCTGATTCTTTGAGGCGTATGCACGATGTTTTTCATGTATCTGCTTTGAGACATTATATTAGTGATCCTACACACATGATTGACATGAGTTCATTGCAATTATCAGACGAGGTAGCGCTCACGGCTGAGCCAGTCCGCATTTTAGATCATCATGTTCGACAGTTACGACGTCGAACGGTAGATCAGGTCAAGGTCCAGTGGGACAGTTATAGTCCGCACTCGGCGACCTAGGAGGACGCATATGATATGCGCCAGCAGTTTCCATTTTTGTTTGATAGATAGACTTATGATACTGTGACACACTTATTTCGACATTTATAGTGAGAAACTTCGGGACAAAGTTTAGACCAAGAGGGGGTGTATGTAACATCCTGCTCTGGCGCACTGAGAGAACTTATTATTTGAGGACACTTGCTCGCAAGTGATCTGGACTTTTCTGATATTAATACATTTATGCTTGATTATGATGCGTTATGATAGATGACATGATGTTTTACTACTTGATGTAGACTGGTGCTATTGACTCAGTTTTGTTGAGTGTGCAGGGTTTTAGACCTTGAGGATGCAGAGGCATCGGTGGAACCCCTTGGACTCCGGATTGAGTTAGGGAGTGTGCTATTTGGGTTGATTTATTTACCATGATATTTTATTTATTTGATGATATGTTGTTGACATGTTCTGACATGATGGTTGATGATGCAGGCTGACTATAGCTTTCCAACCATGATTTCTAGAGAGGTTGAGGGAGAGGTGTGGACAACAGCCTTGCCACAGCCTACTAACACTCCCACTATGGCTCGAGCTATAGGTTAACGATTACCTAGTTTGAGAGGATCCATGATGCTGTGAGGGTAAACTGCAACCGTTTCTCATGATGATTCTAAGGGGCACGCAATAAGGTGGGGGCCTTATTCCTTAGAGCCGTTAGTCTCCCACAAGTTCACCTGGCAGAGTGTTGACTCCAGGGGTTATAGATGTCTACCAATCAGTCAAGTCGATGAGTGGCACCCTTGGAGCACGTGGTGCATCCTGAAGGGCACGTCGCACAAAAGAAACACAAGTTGGCGAGTGGCACGCTTGGAGCACGTGGTGCATCCTGAAGGGCACATCGCGCAACAGAAGCAAACGAGGCGAGTGGCACCCTTGGAGCACGTAGTGCGTCCTGAAGGGAACGTCGCATTGATGATGATGATGAGACAACCTAGATGACCCTAAGACCTTAACCCCTTAAGAAATTCTCAAAATGACTCCCCTAATTAATTGTCGCCCAGTTCAAATCTAAACCTAAATTTAAAACATCTCTAAGATAAAATTTGATTAGCCTTAAGTAAAGACCCTACAAAAGTAAACATAAGGACGCAAACCAAAACCCTCCTAAGTATTAGTTAAAGTCTTCTTAAATTAAGAGGGGGTAAAGTAATGAGGGAGATAAATTAATTGAAACCCATGGTTTTTAAATTATACAGAAGAAATAAAATTATTTAAAGTGTGGGAGTATAAAAGTTAGGATTTTAAAAATATAATGAAAAGATTAATAAGCGCATTTATCTTTTTGGGTTTAAAAAAAAAGAGAGGAATAAATAATAGGAATAGGGAAACTAGTAATAAAGGAAACATATTAAAGGAAAGTGGGGGACATAGGGTAAAAAGCAAAAAGGAATCAACAATTAAGAACTTTCTATAATGAACTAAAATAGCAACTTCTTTTAGGGAAAGTTATTAAAAGCGTGTAAGGGGATCTAGGAACAGCTATGAGTAATTTTAGGAGTGACTATAGGTGGGTGAGAGAAATGAGTCTTTTAATATTTTTATAGAAAATAATTTTGGAGAAACGTGGGGGATGAGTGACACTTGGACGACAAAGAGTTTTTAGAGGATTGTCATTAAAACTTAAATTAATAGTGATTTAGGGAAAGTAGGTGGGTCTCAAATTTCTATAAAGGAAAGGGAAGATGAGGAAGAAGGGGGATGAACGGGAGCGTAACGTTATGCTGCCGGATTGTGGCTTGACTGATTGCTTGTGAGGAGTTGGGTTTTTCTCAGCTCGGTTGGAGTGGTAGCTCAACCTTACGAGGCGAGCTGAGAAGCTAGACTTATCTTCTGGATCTTGTGTGGCCCCTTTGGGGATCGGGGGGCTAAGGGGGAAGCAGAGTACCCCTAGAGATTGGCTGGGAGGTACCGCTGAGCTCTCTACGGTCGACAAGCATGAGTGGGATGGAGCGCACAGATGACACTCGAGGACAGATTTGAGGCAACGATATGGTTTGTTTTTAATTTGGTAGACTATGATGCATTATGATATGTACTGTATCAAATATTGGTTGTGATTGGAATTAATGGCTGTCATATTTTTCTACTCGGCGATTATAAGTGTAGCTGTTGGAACCCTTTTGATTTAAAAATTTTCTAGTGATAAGTAGTGTGGTTGATATCATGTACCGATTATATGCTATGGGTTTGGAGATCAAATTATAACAAATAGCTCTGGAGAACACTCTTATAATGAATTTGGTTACCGATGTTAATGCCTCTGAAAACAAGTTTTTATTTCTCTCCTGGTAATCAAAAAAATAAATAAAACAACAACAATGATCTCGTCGGCCCCTTTTTGTGTCAAACCATGTAGATGCCGTGTATCTTCTTCTGTGCTAGTAGCAACATTGACTGTGTCGTGTAGAATTGTTTCTTTACTTCTGCCAAATTGTTGCTAGATCTTCGACCCCGTATTGCTGGCAAACGCACTGTCTAGAATTAAAACTATTACCACTGTTATTTTTGAATTTGAAACATGAATGGGGATTCATGGTTATGAATTTCGTTGGGCGTTCCTAGAAATCCATTTGGTAATTACCAGATTCATGTTGCTTGTCTGAAATCGATTTTGTGGCACTGATTTTCATAGCGTTGGACTTTGTTTTGCCTCTCTGTTCCCTGCATAGGGCTGTCGATTGTTTCTCTGCATCTTGGGGTGGTAAGTCCGTGCCATTGGGTGGATGTTGCACCCATGATTTTTTAGGCTGCTTATCCCTGGTCTGGGTGGAATTTTCTCAGCAATTTGGGGCGGCCACCCACTCGGACTGGGACCACTAACCTCTGAGTTTCGGTGTTACTTAACCCTGCGTTTTTCTTTTTAAATCCTGGCAACTGAAGGAGGATACCCCACATATGCCAAACACTTGATCTCCGCATGGAATTGTACGTCCCCGTGTCTGCGTTGGAAGGTAAAACCAACGCTGGATCATTCTCTGCTGGAACAACGAAATTCCTTCTGTCTGACCGCCTTAAATTTCCTGCGTTTTAGTAAATTCGTGAGTCTGCGGGGTGCCTCGAGCTGATTTTGGGTCCCCGTATTTGCGCCTCATGGTTAGCTGCCAAATGAATCTGTTCCCTGATTTATTTCTCTACCGATATTTTCCAGTACCTAAAGCCTCAATTCAACCTTATTGTAATAATCAGGCACCATGAACTTCGAATATATATAAATTAATTATATTAAATAAAAATGTGTTTATATAAAAAGGAAAAATGCATTAACACACACAAAAAACATATGAATCAGATTCTAGGCCAAGAGGTGAAGATATCCGGATTCTGTCCATTAATGTACTTCTTTCATAGAGTTTAACCTGTAAATATATGAGCGTCTGCTCTCTTTCTCTCTGATAATATGGTTCTTTTGTAGTGTAAATCCTTCCCGCAAATCCGCATTTATTTTATTTATGTTTTTCTTACGTTTTAAAAAGATTTAGAATTTATATTTAAATGAAAATAGGAATCACAATTTCAACTCTTTCAATTAAGAGTTACCCTCTAGATCACCTCCTAGAAACCTGTCAAATCATTGTTATTAAATTAAAGTTTTAAAGCTAAATTACTTTTCCAGAATCACTAGGAATTTAGGCTAATATATTTAGTAACACAGGGTATTATATAATTTGTTTTACGAAATAATTTGGTCTGCAATCTGATATACATTGTGACCTTCATCATGATTTTCGTGCATCCTCGTTATTTATTTTCCATGTAGGTTAATGAATGTATTATAAAGGAAGGTTAAAGTAGTGTAATGATTATCTTGATGCTAATGTTAATAGTAACGTTAATGCTTATGTGGTCCTCGTTCATGGAATTGATAAATTAATTGTTATATATAACCTATAAGGGGTAAGGTGATAGTCCCTCTTTTATTTTTTTTGTGGTAATAATATTAATGTCAACACCATGACTTTAATCCATGAAGGATTGATGTCTACTCATGGGTTTATCTCATATATTTTATACATGAAAAGGGGAGGGGTATGTTTTTGCATACATAGAATAAATGTTAAATTTATTGCACTAGGTGATGTTGTAGTTATTAGATTCTTATTTTCTTTTATATTTATTCTTTATACCTCCTATATTTATAACTTAATGTAAGGACAAAGGTAATGTGATTGTCATTTATTTGCAAGGTTGTTGAAAAGATATATTGTTGATTATCATTTTAGGGTAATCTGGTTGAAGGTTGTTGAATTTGTTAACATATAAAAATGCAAGGTCCTTAAACTAAGTATAATCAGTCTTTATGATTTGGTATTAAGGAAGTGAATTTAATTGTTGTTACATTATCTCAAGAGTAGATTTGACATCTTGTGAACTAATGGAATCTTACAAGTAGTACGGATCGGTAAATAATGCCAATTGAGTCATGGATAGTGCCTCATTCTAAGGATGGTTGGTTGTTGTCTAGCTCCCTTCGGATTTGCGCTTTCCGTAGTGGTCGTGGTTTTTCCTTAATTATTATTGTACTTGGTTGTAATCATTTTATTGCTTGGTCTGCTTGTGTCGGGAGGGATGTAGACACCTCCATGTAGCCTATAATATGAGTCTATGTTTGTGACTATTTTTTGTGTAAAGAATCCTGTGCCGTATCAAGAGTCTCGAGCCCTTTAAAGGAAGGGTTTCCACTCTTGTGACACACCTGACGAAGATTACTAGTTTTTGCCTGAGTAGTCGGCCAAGAGCCTATCTGACCTTCTCTCTCTCCGGAGCAGAGAACTAAGATTAAACGCCCTGCTTTTCTGTGCAGAAATAGTAAACTCTACTATTAGATTCTTCCATCTATGACTATAGTGTACATAGCACCTGGTGTCATTTTCTGCTTACAGTTGCTAGTTGTACGCCTTATGTCTAGGGGCGTTTATTGCTTGTTGTCACTGTGGTATGTCGTATGTCATCTTGTTGTGTTTGTCTTGCTTGCGTCTTGTTCATAGTCGAGTTACTAGTGTCTGCCTGAGCAGTCATCTAGGAGCCTATTTGACCTTCTCTCTCTCCGGAGAAGAGGACTAAGATTAAACGCCCTGCTTTCCTGTGCAGAAATAGTAAAATCTACTGTTATGGATTCTTCCTTACGTCTATGTCATTTATATGCTTGCAGTTACTTGTTGTGCGCCTTGTGTTCTCTTGTTGTGAGCATCGTGGTTGCGTCTTGTTAGTTGTTGGGTTGCGACGTGGAGTCAAGTGTGTCTGTTTCCTCTTTACACGTGCGCACACACCTTAAACAAAAAAAAAATAAAAAAATTTTGCACATGCTACAGAGTTGTTGTCATAACGATGAGGTTCGTTACATTACCATATAGGGGAAGGATATATCAAATCATGGTTGACAAGAAATCCTAGAAGAAACACATTGTTATAGTTTGTTAAACAATCTTCGCCAGTAGGGTTCAACTCAGGCATAGGTTAGAATTATATTTTTCAAAGTCTTTGTTAGTACCAAATATATTTCAAAGGATATATTGTTCATGTATTTTAATCTATTTTAATCTATTTTTATTAATAAGTGAATAAATTTAAATTTTTATTATACAATTATTTAAACCTATTTTATTAGAATTAATTATTAAGTGAATTCCCTTTAGAATTTGGATTTTATTAATGATTTTTTGTTTAAATTTCTGATCAATTTATTTTTTTAAAAATTTAATTTTTAAATAATTGAATTTGGATTGTATTGATGATTTATTTTTTTAATTTTTATCAACTTAATTTTTTTTAATTTTAAATTTTAAATAATTTTAAAGATAGAAAAACCCATTAAATCTTGATATAGATATTGAATATCAAAATATTAATCTTAAAGGATTCGGGGTTTCACAATGTTTGCAAAAAAACATCTTATTTCTGCATTCTTTGGATGAAGATTAAGGAAACACATAAACACCATTTTTCCTTTTTTTTCCTTCCTATTTTTATTTAACCACAAATTAATTAGAAATAAGGGCATATTCAAATAACACTAATTGATTTGCATTATCCAAATAAATCAAAAGAGTAATAGTTATCCAAAACATGTATCCTCCTCTCTTTCCCAAATTTAGTGCAGTTAAATAAGATACTATTAGAAAAAAATATTGTTCTTTGAATCATCACTATCACAATTCTTAATGGGTGGGAAAAATCACTTCTATAACATACAAAGACAAATTCATGTAAACATTTTTAGTTTTATCCAATGAAAAATTATTACAAACTCTTAGACCAAGGAGATTTTACATTTTTTTGGTTAAACCATCAAGTTCTAGTTCTAATGAAGTTTTAGTTTTTATTAAACATACAATGTTTTATCCAATAAAAAGTCATTAATTGCCAATTTTTCCAACAAATAAATTTTTTATATTTTTCTACAAGTATAATTTTTATATTTCTATGAAATCATCAATTTGTAATGAATTTTTTGTTTTCATTAAATATTACCCCTTGATACACTAAAATTTATTTATTAAATAATAAACCTCAAATAATAATATCATATAAACAATTATATAAAAAAATTACTATTTATTTAACATACTAAAGTGGATAATTCTAAAATATTTGGTGATTTATACCCAAACTTTGAAGTACATAATACAAAATGAGTAGATGAATAACTTGACATATATTTGTTTGGCATATAATACAAATATTTGTTTGATATATACATGATAATAGATGATATGATCATTTCTACATTATTTTTTAGAAGTAGGAAAAACAATCCATTACTAAAGGTTAATAGCCTAGTCTCTATTGACAATCTCAAAAATTCGATGTGCAATTGCATCATTCTGTGTAGAAAAAACTTATTACCGATAATGCACTAATGGTTTGTAAATGGTAGACTTCCACTTCTTTGAGATGCCTCTAAGTCTTAGGAAGTTACCCTATTTGTTGCATAAGGAATATGAGCTCTTAACCAATCAAAAGCATTTTAAAATCATATGATATAACAAGAAAATATAGTTTAAGCAAGATAACCAGTAACCCATGTTAATTATTGTTGAACCTAATTACTATTCTACATTAATGAATTATAAGTTTATTAAAGTGAGATATTTATTTTCTACATAATTTAAAACAATAAATATGGTTTCAAATCCCATCTTTTTAATTAATATTTATTTAAAAAAATAAATTAACAAAATTAAAAAAAAATGAAAGGCATTGAGATGATAAAACTTAAAATGAAAATGTAATATTATGTGTTTTGATTTATTTGATTTCACACATTACTATATTAATATTATTGTATAATGATTTCCAATATCATTAAAAGTATTCCTTCAAAATTATCATTTTCACAAATCAACTCAAATAAATATATTAATGCCCAAAGGGGTTGGATCCAATGGCGGAAAGTGAGGAGTTTTTCACCGTTGGGCAAGGTTCAATTTTGATGAGAGCCTTACTTGGAGCCATGGGGGCACCTTGAGAAAGTGGTTGAACGTGTGGTTGCACCCAGAGATACTATATTAAATGGTATCATGACCCATGCACACATAAGTGGATTAAAGCCCACCCCCACATGCTTAAAATTTTAAAAGGTCGATGGAGGTAGCTTGATGGTAAATGCATTCTTGCAATGAAGGTCAGGTGTTGTGCTCAAACCTGAGAAATGATGTGGTCTAGTCATAGAACAAAGCTTAACTGGGCCAAGCCTGCATACCTTTTGCCCACAGAGGTGTAGACCGATTGGAAAGTGTCGTGTATATGGAAGGAAATTTGTAAATGGAGGTCTCAAGTTCGATTTTAACCATGAATAACATGTGCACCATTCATGTGGGTTTTGTGGATGCACCTAGGGTATAGTGGTAGTCGTCGGGTATTGACCCCGTGTCACGCGAGTACGAGAACAATGAGTTGTTTATTCCCCCAACAAATATATATATATATATATATATATATATATTAATAACAAAAATCTATTTATTAGTCCATCCATTCCCAAGGTTGGGGTACATAGATATGCCGACATATATAGAATAGCATATAT
>ML789486.1:6442-20470 GCA_009831015.1 Picea engelmannii | reverse complement strand
TATATATATATATATATATATATCTATATATATATATATTTCATTGTTATAATGAAGAAAGATGATGAATAAGAATTAGAGGTTAGACTCTAAACATGTTGTTGGTTTCTCCCGATTTGGGTTTCCAGGGTAAAATATTTGTGTAGTGTCTTGTGTGACATTGTATATTTTTTTGTTTTTATTAAGAATCCATTTGTAGTAATTAATTGTAAAAGGTTAAAATGTACATTTGTTAAAAAATAAGTTATTATCTTCAAGGGTATGACTTTGTGGTCAGGGGTTTATCTTGGATCTATGATAAATCTCGTTACACTGGGAGCTCTATGGTATTGGTTCTAGTGGTTAAAATAAATGGATATTAGTTCAAAATAGATATCGAAAAATTTAATGGTAGAGGTTTTGAGCTGTGGAATCTCAAGATGGAATATTACAAAATGGTTGTGTCTCTCAGATCCAATATTACTAAATGTGTTAGGGGAAGCTACAACCAATAAATTATGGAACAAGTTAGGGGATTTTTATGAATCTAAGTCCCAATTAAGCAAATTGTTCCTGTAGAATAAGTTGTACAACTTGAGGATGAAAGATGGAGACTTGGTTATAAAGAATATGAATTCTTTCAATACTGTGGTAAGTCAGTTATTGTATGTTTATATAAATATTTATGATGAATATAAGTGTATCGATTTATTGTGCTATTTATCAGACTCGTGGGATAGTCTAGTTGTGGCTAAAGGTAGTAATGCAACTACTTTAAGTTTTGATGATGTGGTATCATCCTTGTTGTCAGAGAATATGAGGTGGAAAAAAAATGGAAATTCATAGCACATATGCTTTATTTGTAAGAGGATGCTCTTGTTATAACCCTAATTTGCACTAGACATGCATACCTGGCATTAGACCATCTTACTTGCTATTTTTTCCAAGCCATCATTGAACAATTGTTCTAAAAAACCATTTTTTGTAAGGTGTATGCACCCTACACCACTAATTCCCATGTACAAATGCTTAATGCACCATTGCATCCCGTGTATGCTCACAAAAAGCGCGAAAAATAAAAAATTGAAAAGGGATACAGGTTTTTGGGTAATTACCTAACCATTTGATCGCCCATAGCCAGTCACCCAACCGGATAGCTATCTTTTTTTCCTACAAAAGAAGGTATTGGGGTCCCATTCGAAAAGAGAGAGGCATGAGAGCAAAGAAACTCTGCCCATTTCAGTATTCCCCCTTTGCCCCAATATTTTGCAACCACATTGTGAGTTTGAGACAAAATTCCTTTTTTAGCTCTTTTTCCTCCATTGCAAACCCTTGCCATTTCCCTAGACAGAACTGAAGAGGAGAAGAATACATGGAAGTAGTTGGTGCATGGTGAAGAGGATCCCAGGACTGATTTCGAGGAGCTATTTTCGGTCTCATATTGTAAGCGACTTTGTGATATTGATAGAAAGAACTACTTTTTCCGTCTCGCCAGATGATGTCTTCAATCTTCATGATTTATTTGTATTTTTTGATATCTGACCCACTAATCCATATATAGAATGCATGCTTGTAGTTTCTTGTTTGTATTTTGGTGAATGCATGTTGGCCTTGGGAGGAGATCTGCAGTCAAGAAACAACAAAGCACAAAGGGATCGACACCGGACATGGGGTTTAAGGTAAGCTTGTCGGATCCCTATACTTTTCATTTTGTGTATGATCGTGGGGTACTGCCAGGATAGTTGTTAAAATTAGGATACTTTAGATGGTTAGATATGCCTGCACTTTAGAACCCTAGTGTAGTCCGTAGGGGGTTTTTCTGCTATAGCAGAATTGTCGACCATACTGGGGACACCTCTAGGGTTTTTAGGGGATATTATTTTTGGGTGTTTTAATTGGTTTAATTTCATTTTTTGAGTTTATGTAAGTGTCTAATTCTTTAATGGATTTTGGTCTTATATACTAGTATTCCCTGCCTTGACAACTTGACTAGTGTTTTCTATTTTTTAGAAAGTTACAGAGGTGTACGTGGCCTGTAGTGGGTCTACATGCGTACATACGCACCCTAACTTTAGAAAGCCCGTGTACATAGACAGGTTGTTGAAGTGTCAGTAGTGTGCCTGTGTTGAGAAAATATGTTTTAAAGGAGAGGCAGTCATCCTCTTCCCTGTCAGAAGTCATACTTCTCAGGGGTTTTCTTGATATAGCCCTAGTCTCTATAATAACAGTCTGTAGCCTAGGTATGACCTTAGTATAGCTTTTTTTCATGAAAGTTTTCTTGTGTTTTATTTATTAGGGGTTTTAGACGAGCTTGTGAGTCTGTTCTGATCTGCCTGTTTTGTATTGTCAGTGTCTCCCTACGATCCGCAGTGGGCCAAAAGTCATTTCTTGGTCTTGTATTGTCTTCATTTTTCCCTTTTTAGCTTTAGAAGAAAATAAGAGAATTCATTTTCAAGTTTCTTATTTTTGAAGCATAAAATAATAAAAAAAGAGGTTTTTCATTTCTTTGTTTGAAGCAGTTTAGGTTAGTTTCTTTATTTATCAAGGAAAAAGAAATTTTTCTTAAGTTCTTTATTTGAATAATTAGGAAACTAAGTAGATTGTAGTCGAGCAAAATCTTGTTTTTGGTTTTTCTTTTCAAATATCTAAGAAAAATAGTTATGAAAAAGTTTGGTGAAAGGGTTTAATTTGGAAAATCTTTATTTGTGAAGAAGAAGTAGTTTGTTTTCAATTTCATTTTATGCTCTTCTATTTCGTCCCTTAAAGAACATCACTGGTTTCATTTATGTTCCCTTTGACTTAAGACAACCACTAAGATTAAAACTTAATTAAAATTTATTAGACTTTGTGTTTGTAGGGTCCATCACTCTAGTCTAGGCTAGAGCCTTGATTTAGGATTAGAGAGGAAACTCTTCAAGGCTACAAAATAAAACATAGGATTCTCTGATAGGGAGTGCTTAAAAGTCCAGTAACCATGAAAATTATCCAGGACCCCACTCTAACACAGGGGATAAACATGATCTTGTGTGCAAAAAGGTGGTGGAAATAATCCCTCCAAAGTCGGACCAAGAGTAGTGGGGAACACATATAGAGGGATTATCTTGGGATTCCATTGATCGCATTTTCCATGAAGCTTCATGGGTCTGAAATCCATTCGAGGTCCTCAGTAGTATTGTGGAACACTTAATTTAGATACCCTTGATAGGTTTTGGGCTTGATACCCTACTCATTGCAGTCCAACCGACTATCGACTGTACCCGCCTGGTGACTGTTCACACGCTGACAACCTAGTTACCTTTATCTTAGTGACTTACACAAGTGACTATGGGGGTAGACCGCGATACCTAGGGTAGACATTGGGCCACACTTTGCAGAGTATACCTAGAGGGTTCTTCCATATTCGAGTTGCACTTGCACCAGTAAGTTTCGTTAGTGTTGGCTGGTGTAACTGTTCTTCCAACTAGCTAGTGATCTGCTTGTCTTATCTCATAGGAGACTTTTCTAGTGTGTGATGGTATTTAACGTTAATAGAAATCCATAGTGTTTCATTGATATTCTCACACTGTGGAGGATCAAGAGCTCTACCTTTCGTGAAGGCTTCTTGTCCTGCCGCTGGTTAATCTAGAGCCACCCCCACCACCACTAAGGAAAAGACTAGACTAGCAAGGGTTTTTTCAGGTGACCAGGCCTCAATAAACTGTGCCTGACCCACCTCCCAGAGGAGAAAATTTAATTGCAGAGGGACCAACCATTTCTAACCTTGAAGCAGAAGCTCTTGGTCCGTATAACCCTCCAATCACCGATCTATTGACGCCCATCATCACACAGGTTGACCCTTACAAGCGCCAGGTAGTGTCACAAGTAGTGATGGAGACAAATGTTGCTACTTATTAAGGGAATCCTCATACTCCCTCTATGGCTTTCATGACAAGGGGTTTTCAGCCTCCAAACCAACTGTCACCAGTTTGGACCACTATGGTCTCGACTGCCTCTACCTTAGGAAATGTTTTGATTCTTTCTATGGCAGTGATCACTGCTCCTTTCACCCAGAGTATGACAAGATCTCCCTTCTCATATAGGATGAATGGATTTGATACAAAATATGTCCTTTCCTACTCCACTCTACATACTTTAGATCTGGGGGCAGGGAGCTTGAACGATCCTCTGCAAGGATCCATGGGGGGCACTTACAGAGGGGGTCATATACCTCCTTTGTCCCCTTCGATCGGTGGTGATCACCAACACTCCATCAGGCTAGATGTAAACTATATTTTTTTTGGAGAAGGTAGTCAAGGACTTCCTTCTTATTGCATGTTGGTAATTTCAACGACATTCTCTTTGTTCGACATGTTTGGTAACAACGCATTATCTTTAGTTGCTATATCGGTCGGGGGAAACCCCGGCTATGGACAACAAAATCCTATGCAGGGTACTATTCCTGCACAGGGGGCAAACTAAAGAATTCCTTCCTCACAAGGACCTTGGAATCCATGGCAGGGATCATTTCCCTTGTTAGGGATGTCGATCAGCGGAAACCTTTTCCATAGTCAATGGAACCCTGGGAAAATCTTGGGACCTATGCCCTTTGGATCAACAGGGGACAACCCTTCCCAAAATCCTTCAAATGCAAAGCAAGCCCAACCTTCAATGTCCTATTACGGGAGCCAGTGGATGATGTATCAACAAGTGCATAACCCGTATGCTGGTCATAGCCATGGTTATTACCAGAACCCTAGACAAAAACCTAAATTTTCCTGGCAACCTAGTGCTAGCCAAACTCCAGGTTCCTTTTTCCTTGGTTATAATAAAAAACCCAAATTACCGTTTCTAGCAACTTTGCACTTGCCAAACTTGACAAGGTTATTAAATAAACCCATGTGTCATGATCTGCGTTGGCCTCCTATGCCAACCAAGTTTCCTTCCGACATTCCAAAGTTTGAAGCTAAGCCTAATGAGTATCCAGACGATCATGTGACTACCTTCCATTTATGGTGCTCGTCCAAGTTATTGAGAGACGACTCTGTCCAATTGCATTTGTTTCAATGCACTCTCATCAAGAGTGCTACGAAATGGTACATTGAGCTTGACTGCTCAATATAATATACCTTTGGAGAATTGGCAATGGTTTTCTTAAACCATTTTCAATTATCTACAAGATACGATGTCGACACTAAATTACTGGCCAACTTTGAGCAGACAAAGGTGGACCATATCTCAGATCACATCTGAGAATGGAGATGCTAGAAGAGTTTAATAAAAGTACCAGTCCCACCAGCATTCCTTCTTGAGTGGTTCCTTAAGTCTTTGGTACCTTAGTTATCCAAAGACGTAGCAACGTCAGAGGTATTTTCAGAGGAAGAAGCGATAACAAGAGATCAACAACTAGAACTAATTTACTCTCAATCTGGTTTAATTTACAAATTTTTTCTACATGCACCATGGTCTATACTTGACAAGACCAGACAAAGATCTAGACCACATGCCGATGGTATTGTTGGTTCAACGCAAACAAAGTCCACTAATCAATTGTCAAATCAGTTAAAGCAATTGTCAATACAACAGACAATGTCCAGCCATACCTCTGGTTCAGTTGCTCCCCCTACTCAAACGTCGGATGTACACAGTGTGCAATCAACAAGCCTGAAGGCCACCCAACATCTTGACGAAAATAAGAAACAATGAAAGAAGGGTAAGGGGAATAAGAAACCTACCAATAATGCTAGTGGGGGAAGCATAGAAAATAAGAAGTCGAAGTATGCATGTACTCTTTGCATGAAATACCATATGACTCACCTATTCCCTCATCTTGCGGAGGCCCAAAATTTATTGGCACAGTAGCAACCTATCGTGTTAACAAACTCATTTCCACATAGGAAAAATTTAACTCAAGATTCTTCGAGTGTGGAAGGGGGTAGTCAGGGACCCCCTCCGTCTTCAAGTAATCCTTCATCCACGAATGTGTATTTTTTGAAGGGTAATGTTGATAGAGAAACTAGGACACGTGACTATAGAATGCCAAACACCTTTGAGAAGGGTAAAGAAGCTAAAAACCCACCTCTTCCTCTATAGATTGAGAATATGTTGGGTGAAACAATGACATGCATCCCAAAAGGTGCGTTCAAGAAAGCTTCCCACAATCCAAATGCAAGGGATGCCCATAACTACTCTATGGTGAAGGATTTGTCACAAACCCCTTGTGCGATGCTCGCTTTGGAGGTCATCCAGAGATGCCCTTCCCAGATAAAGGCTATGTTAGCTGCCTTAGGATTTGTTGAGACTTGTAATATAGGAAAGATCATTCTTGATATGACTGACTTAAAACCTCATCTCCCTTACCACATCATGTTTCAGATAGTAGTGGCTTACACCATGAAAACGTTTACTCGAAACATTTTCTGCACAATGGTTGATGAGGGTGCCTCGACATGCGTGTTGTCGTTGGCATGTTGGAAGGTCACTAGCCAAACCATTTTGTCTCTGTCATCTACTCTTCTTACCGCTTTCGATGGTCATTCACTCTGACCACATGGAATCATCCCCTATTTCCCCATGTAGTTTGGGGGGAAGACCGTGTCTGTTGAGGTTGAAGTGGTCAATGCATCTCTTGACTACAATATGTTCTTAGGAAGGAGTTGGACCTATGCTATGCAGGAAGTGGTCGCTACAGTTTTTCGGGTCTTGTTGTTTCCACGCAAGGGCTAGATCGTGTCCATTGATGATTTGTTCTTCTCCCGTCCTGATCCTTCATCGGGGGCATCCACGGTCCCGATGATTGATAAATCTGAACTCGACATTGTCAACATAGGGGTTGGTTTGTGCCCACATTTGATGGGTACGTTAGGTTCATATTAGCTATCCTCGACCAACCTAAGGTTCAAATTTTTCAAGTCTCGTCATTTCGTACAACTTAATTTGATGATTTGTGGACTCTTCCTTCTTCATCATCCATGATGGAAGGGACAGGGCACCATGGCATGGCCATGCCTTTATCCACGACAGAGTTTGTGTACTCTATTGTTTTGCAAGCTTCCATCGATCCCTATCCAAATCCTGCACATGAGTTAGATCCGGTTCTTGAGCCTATTTGGGCTCAAGGTTCCCTCACCAATACTGATTCTTTAGACTTATTCTTTCCCTCAGACGAGGAAATTATTGAGGCAACAAATAGTCTTGACAAACCCTAGGATGATCTCCATCACATATCTTATTTCCTCCCAGAGTTAAGAAGAATTGAAGTAGGTGAATTCACTTTAACTATGACTAGAGATAGGTCTTGTCATATTAATCCTTTGGCTATGCATGCATTTTATGTTGAAGGAAATATGGAAACCACCGCTAAAATGATACCTATTGATATCTCCATAAACCCTGGCGTCATGGATAATGTCCTCGTCAGAGCGGACTGCTCCCCCAAGGAGATTCGAGTCTATAAAGATTTATTTAAATAATTCCACGACGTGATTGCCTGGTCTTATGAGGAAATGCTAGGAATAAATCCAAGAATAGCTGAACATGAAATCTCGACATATGTTGACGCTAAGATGATCCAGCAAAAGCTTCATCTGGTTAATCCTAAGAAAGAAACAACTATTAAGGCTGAAGTAGATAAACTGCTCAAAGCTGGCTTCATCTAACCCATCCAATTGACTCAATGGGTGTCAAATCCTGTTCCATTCAACAAAAAATAGGGTATCATTCATGTGTGTACAAACATTCATGATTTGAATAAGGCCTGTCCAAAGGAAAATTTCCCCATGCCATTTATTGACCAGATAGTCGATGAATGTGCAGGTTCCGAGGCCTTTTCTTTCATGGATGGTTTTTCAAGATACAATCAGATACATATCAGACCTGAAGACCAACAAAAAAATGATTTCATTTGCCTATGGGGTACATTCTCTTATTGGAAGATGCCTTTTGGTCTGAAAAATGACGGAATAACTTTTCAGCGGGCCATGTCTTTTGATTTCCACGATCTCAAACACATAGTCGAGGATTATCTTGATGATTTAATGTCACGATATCGTAAGAGAGATGATCATCCCACACATCTTTGACTCATCTTTGAGTGATGTCACTATTACTAGACTCACTTGAATACAAACAAATGTAGTTTTTGTGTAACGTCGGGACGTCTTCTAGGTTTCATAGTTTTGACATCAGGGATCATGGTCTATCCTCTAAAGGTTGAGGTGATAGTTCAGTTGCCTCCCCTGTGCATAGTTCCTCAACTTCATAGTTTACAGGGAAAAGTGAACCTTTTATGAAGTTTCATCACAAACTATGCTAAGATCACAAAGGGTTTCATGCATTTACTAAATAAGGACGTTCCTTTTCATTGGGATGAAGCCGATCAGTGCTCTTTCGAAGCATTGAAACATGCCCTCATGTCTTCCCCTCTGCTTTGGCCACCCAATTATAATAAATATTTTTTACTGTACTTGGCCACTGCAAGGTCGACCATCGATATGGTCTTGGTTCAGGAGGATGATTTTCTCAAATAATACATGATTTATTACCTGGGCCAAAGCCTAGTTGGACCAGAACTCAATTATTCCCACGTTTAAAAACTTGCATTGGCAACAGTTCATACTGTCCAATGGTTTCATCATTATATCTTGTTTCGCAAGACCACCATCATTGTTGTTGTGAATTTGTTTCAATACATGTTGGCATGATGTGTAATCGACGAAAAGATCAGTAGATGGATAGTTATCCTCCAATAATTTGACGTGGATTTTGTTTCGGCGAAATCTAAAAATTCATTGGTCTTCGTAGAACTCATCTCGGAACTTACGATCGAATCAGGTGATGTTATACCTGAGGAGTCACCTATTAAATGATACATGTTTTTGATAACATCTTCATACCCCTGGTATGGAGATATACTAGTCTATCTCTAGACTTTGAAGTGCCCCACTTATGCCTCTTGTGATGAGTGTTGTCATATACGCCATCAGGCCAAGAAATATCTCATACTCAAGGACACTCTGAATCATCAAGGTGTAGATTTCATCCTTTGTCGGTGTCTCACTCATGAAGAAGTGGATATCATGCTTAACGATTTCCACTCTGGAGAATGTGGCGGTCATTTTTCTGGGTTGGCAATAGCCCCAAAGATTCTACAAGACGATTATTTTTGGCCGACATTAATCAAATATTGCTATGAATCGGTCAAGAAGTGCCACTCGTGTTAGATCTTCTCTTGGAAGATGAGGGCAGACCCCGCTCCCATGTTTCCCATCTTCACAATTGGTCCCTTCACAAAGTGGGGGATTGATTACACTACATTCAACCCCCCTTCATCAAAGGGCCACCGTTATATCAATGTAGCAATAGACTACTTCACGAAGTGGGTCGAGGCTATGCCAACGTTTAAAGATGATGGTAAGACAACAACTCTCTTTTTGTTTAACCAGATAATAATAAGGTTCGGGGTCCTGAGAGAGATTGTCACTGACCATGGTAGTCACTTTCAGAATAAAATGATGTCTGAGTTAATGTCAAATATTAGGTTGAGGCAGGAACATTCATCACCCTACTACCCATAAGTGAATGGTTAGGTGAAAGTTGTGAAAAATTCTCTTAAGACTATTCTACAATGAGCGATCAATTTGAACATGTCAAATTGGCATTTGATGTTGTACTCGACATTATGGGCCTACTAAATGTCTATTAAGACTGCAACCGGTTTCTCACCTTTTCAACTCATTTACGGGCTGGAAGCAGTCTTGCCTATAGAGTGTCAGATCCCGTCTCTAAAGTTGGAAGTACAGTTATTTCCAGACACTTCACCACTTGAAGAGCATTTATTATATCTCAAGTAGCTCAATGAGCAGCGTTGTGATGTAGCCTTGGCCAACGAGGCTCACAAACAAAAAGTCAAATGTCAGTATGATCGATCCGTTCATCCTCGGATTTTCTCTGAAGGTGACCTTGTCCTGGTCTATTACCAAGATAAGGATCCCCTGGGGGAAGGTAAGTTTAAACCCATGTGGTTCAGACCTTCTGTCATGAAGGAGGTTCTAAAGAAGGGTGCTTATGGTCTGGTGGACTTTGAGGGAAATGCTTTGGTGGAGCTTAGAAATGGGCTCTACCTCAAGAAGTATTGCTCATAGATGGATCGCCTTGGGTGACTTCTTGTACATATGTATAGTTCTTGTACATTTATTTTTAGTTTTTGTCTTTTTGGTTTTATGGAAATGTCATTTTTGATGTCATATTTTTCACCTTGGAAGATGTCAAATGAATCATAGGTTTTCATTGGGTTTGTGGACGACGCTAGTTGACACACTCATAAGCTTGCTTTTCCAGCTTGGGTTATTCTCACACCTCAGGGCTAGTTTCTATCTTTAGGAGGTATCTGTTTAGGTGACGCCACAAACAATTTCACCGAATACAACATAGTTTTAGAGTTGCTTCGAAACACTTTGTCGCATGGTATCTCTCACCTATGGGTCTACTTAGACGCTTAGTTGGTTGTGTCTCAGTTAAATGGGGTTTACTGCGTTTACGATCCTACTCTACACCGATGGTTCCTTAGGGTACATCTCTTAGAACTAAGTTTTGATTACATTACGTATATCCATGTTCCTATGAGATTGAATCAAATCAAAGATACTCTAGCTAAGCATGTACTAGATTGTCATATTGCACACATGTAAGAAAAATGACACACACACACACATGTAAATACATTTGTAAATAAATGTAATCCATAAGACATGAAAAGATGTAAATACGCATACATACATACATACATATATATATATATATATATACATAATATCAAATTACATAGGTGAGAGAAAGTGCCTCAAAACTATATGTCCAATAGAAATCACAGGGTCTATGCCCTAAAAAATATACAAAAGGTTTCCTTGGCATGTAAGTAGTCCAGCCTAGCTAAGGGTGAGGCTTGTTGGGCCTGTTGTAGTGAACAACGACATTTTCCAAACACCGAAAGAGTTGTACCCAAGTCCGTGGTACCCCAACTACATGAGGTTTCATCGATGGTGGGATATCCTCGATCTCTGCCATAGGGACTATACGAGTGAGTGCGGTGAGGTTCCTCTCTACATGTCTCAATACTCTCTCAGCCTCTTCGGCTGGAGGTACCCTTCTTGCTACTACTGGTCCGATGGCTATGGATGGTCCTGCCTCTAGTTGAGGACGCTGCCTAGTCCTCGAGAAGTCTAATGGACACACTGGTCCCGCATCTATGCATAATAGATACACAAGTGTCAGATACTTTGGTATACATAAAAAATGATATATATAAAAAAGAAATAAAAAATTAAATAATATTTAAAAAATAACATACCTATCTCTCCTCATTCTGCTCTGGGAGGAATGGGCATGTCAAGATCCTTGGAGAAGTTGATCCTGACATAGGGGTAGTCCTCTATAGCCAGAATATGCCTAGACCACCAGTCAAAGAAAGCATCATTTAAGGCCTCAATGGTCTTCCCTCCCCCTTTCGTGGAAACAACACCGCCCATATGCACACTACTGGGAGAGAATCCACGTGCGCTCGTATCATCTATCGCAGACTAATACTAGGTACCCTATCGAACTAAAAGGAGAAGAGAATAGTTCCAAGCCCAAAGTTTTTGTTGTCCTGCACACGACACTCTGTCTGTTTTCATTTCATGCAATATACCATGGTTTTGCTTCAGTCAAAAACTCTTTCATTCAAACACTATACTGCATAATGCATGTGTGCCCGAGAAGCTTGATGTAAGGCCGTGGATCTAGTTTTCTACCTAATAAGTAAACATATCACTTTCACTGATAGGTTGGAAATCTTGTGGATCGACACCTAAGAACCCACTTTATCTATGCCAACCTCGCTATGTAGATCGATAAACTCGGATATGTTCTGAGGCACAAGAGGAAAAGCACGAAGGTTGACTGGTTCCCCTCTCCTCGAGAGGCCTGTCTGAAAATATATGTCCTCAGTCGTTGGAGTCAATGGATGTCCCTCGAGCATTAATGCCTTGGCGTCTGGGTGCCAATAATCTACCAAGGCGTTCAGTAACCTGGGTTGTGCCCTCATGAGTGGACACTGGAAGTATTTCAAAAACCCACATTGTGCCAACATGGCAAGAGAAACAAGGTCTTGTGCGACCAAAGAGTCAACGTCTTCATGTTTCTTTTCTCTCCAATGAATTTACTATCTGGAAAATGACAGGTTCAAAGGGGAGTTTAACTCTTTCTTTTTAATTTTTTTCATATGTTTAGGGGTGTACGTGTACTATTTTGAGTACAGTCGCATATGCACATGGGCACGTTGTTTTCTTCTCATAGGCATACGCGGGCTGTCCTTGGACAATGCACGTACATGCAGGGCCACACCATTTTAAGAGTCTGTTCCCCCCAACAAAACTAAATTAAATTAAAAGAGAAATATTGAATTGCAAGAGGGTTTGTTTTATACTTACTTGGTCCAAGAAGAAGTTCGTTTTGTCCATTGAAGCTCCCAGAATCAACTCTTTTAGCAAAGGGGTGTTTTTGAGTTTTTGGTCAATTCTCAATTTACAATGGTGATAATGAACTTCCAGCTTCTATTTATAGATTTTTTGGCCCCTTTTTGTCATTTTATGGACCCTTTTGTCGTTTTTTCTAGATTGAAAATCATTCAGCATGGTTCCTGAGTTTCTTACGAGATGTTATGATACACTTCCCTTTTGGTCTTGGGAAATTTTTTGGGAGTTGGGTCATTTTTAAAGGTCCTTTGGTGAAAATTCATTTTTCCAACTTTTTGCATCTAAGTTAGGATTCCACCTCCACTTTTTGCATCTCATTGTCTTTTTTATCTTTTCTATAGGATCAACCCCACCGAGTTGTGACACAAAAACATTATTATTTCTTTAGAAGTGTCGTAATTTAGTGGTAGATCTTGCCTTTACATGGATGCTCTAGTTATATCCCCATTTATTTTGGTGTCCATTGTAACATCCCGCTCTGGCGCACAAAAAAAATTTATTCTTTGAGGACACTTGCTTGCAAGTGATCCAAACTTTTATGATATTAAAACATTTATCCTTGATTATGATTTGATATGATAGATGACATGATGTTTTACTTCTTTGACATAGACAGGTGCTATTGACTTGGTTTTTCTGAGTGTGCAGGATTTTGGACCTTGAGGATGCAGAGGCATCGACGGAATCCCTTGGAATCCGGATTGAGTCAGGGAGTGTGCTATTGGGGTTCCATTGTTTTACTGTGATTTTAGTACATTTGATCTGATGGTATGATGTGGACATGTTATGACATGATTGTTGATGATGCAGGCTGACGATAGCTTGCCGACTAGACTCACATATGGAGTAAAGGGGCCACACACAACTACCAAAGAGGTTGAGGGAGAGGTGTGGATAGCAACCCTACAAAAACCTACTAGCACTCTAGCCATGGCTCGAACTGTAGGTTAATGATTACCTAGTTCGAGAGGATCCACGATGCCATGAGGGAAGACTGCGACAGTCGCTCATGATGAATCTAAGGGGTGCGCAATAAGGCAGGGGCCTTATTCCTTAGAAGCCCTTAGTCTCCCACAAGTTCACCTAGAGGAGTGTTGACTCCAGGGGTTATTGATGTCTACCATTCAGTCAAGAAGCGAGTGGCACCCTTGGAGCACGTGGTGCATCCTGAAGGGCATGTCATCCAAAAGAAACAAAAGAGGTGAGTGACACCCTTGGAGCACATGGTGCATCCTGAAGGGCACGTTGTGCAAAGGAAACCTTGGAGATGAGTGTCACCCTTGGAGCATGTAGTGCATCCTGAAGGGCACGTCGTGATGATGGGGATAAAGGAACAAACCTAGATGACCCTAAGAAAATTAACACGTTAAGAATTAAAAAAAAAAAAAACTTTCCTAAATAAATGTCGCCCAGTTCAAAATCTAAGTCCTAAGTCTAAAACTTCTCTAGGGGTAAAATTTTGTCTAACCTTAAGAAAAATACCCTATAAAAAATAAAAATAAAATAATAAATTTTAAACTAAAAACCACTTAAGTAATAGTTGTGGACTTCATAATTTTTT
>ML789485.1:616939-631611 GCA_009831015.1 Picea engelmannii | reverse complement strand
ACATCCTGTTCACTGTATACTTTCCTTGGTGTTAGCCAGAACTGGGTTAGAGATCCCTGCTCAGAAAGAAAGGAATCAGACTGCCCTGTTCTCTGTAGACCTCAACCTCACAAGTGTGCTAAAACAGAAGTAAGGCTCAAGGCTCCCGCTTAAACAGAAAGGAACTAAGTGCTTTGTCTTCTGTTAGATAGAGTTAATTGTTTTCTGCATTATTGATTTCATGAAAAGAGTGTTAATGCTGAAGTCTCTGTTTGAGAGTAAGGGTCCTGTTCTCTGACTACAGAATAATTGTCTTTCCCATTGCAAGTATTAATGTAATCCAGGATTATTAGATTGAACTTTAAATATTGCAATAGGGAGCTTACTTTTCTATGATTTAATTCAGAGCTTCAGTTCATTGAGCAAGTATTATTAGTATAGATTTGTTTACTACAACACTAAGTGCTTTTGGAATTGAGCATATATAGTGCATGGCTACCTTTGAAACAAAAGACTTCCCTGGGTTGATAATTTATGTTCCACTTGGTTGTTTAAAATTAATTAAGCAATTATAGTGACCAACACCCTTAACCTTGGATAGTTTGTCACCAGGGCCAACCTGTATGTCACAATATTAGGATCTCATGACATTGTGATTGGTATGGACTGGTTGGAATCGCATGAGGTGATACTCAACTGTAAGATGAAATGGTTGAGCTTGGTCAATGATGAGGGGAAGAGATGCGTAATTGTAGGTCATAACCAGGGATTTTCCCTGAGGTTCATGTCTTCCTTGGAGCTATGAAAGATCATGTGCAAGGGGTGTAATATTTATGTGATCCTTGTGTTAAACGAAAAGGGAGTAGAGGAAGGTCTAGAACACCTTCCGGTGGTGAGAGAGTTTGCAGACGTCTTCTCTGAGGAGTTACCTCGGATTCCGCTGGAGAGGGAATTGGAGTTTACGATAAACCTAAAACTGGGGACTGAATCAATGTCTAGAATGTCTTATCAGATGTTGACCCCGAAGTTACAAGTGTTGAGAATGCAACTGAAGCAGTTGTTGGACCCGGGAGTTATACATCCAAGTGTGTCACTATGGAGTGTACCTGTTATTTTCATACAAAAGAAGGATGGGTTGTGGAGACTCTCCATTGACTATCATCAATTGAACAAGGAAACAATCAAGAATCAATATCTGTTTCCAAGGATTGATGATTTGTTTGATTAGATGAAGGGTGTGACAGTGTTTTCCAAGATCGACTTGAGATCAGGCTATCACTAGTTACGAATCAAGGAGGATGACGTCCCTATGACCACATTTAAGATGAGGTTTGGAAATTACAAGTTTATTTTTTTACCATTTGTATTAACGAATGCCCCAGGGGTATTTATGAGTTTGATGAATGGGGTGTTCCACGAGTACTTGGACAAGTTCATCCAAGTATTGATTGATGATATTTTTATTTACTCTTGGACAATGGAGGAGAATGATGATCACTTTTTCTTTGTACTACAGTTTCTGTGATAGAACAAATTGTATGGGAAATTGTCTAAATGCATGTTTTATCAATCGAAGATTCACTACTTAGGGAATGTCATCTCCGGTGAAGGTATCATCGTGGATCCATCAAAGGTCTAGGCTATTATGGAATGGTCTACATTGAAGAATGTCCTAGAAGTGAATATCTTCATGGGTTTAGGAGGATACTATCGAGGGTTCGTGGAGGGATTTTCAAAGATAACAAATCTGATCACGGAATTGCAGAAGAAGAACAAGAAGTTTACTTGAACCGAGAAATGCGTGGAAGCCTTTCAAAGGCTCAAACAACTGTTGAAAACAACACCGATACTAAAGGTCCCTCACATGGACATGGACTTCTTGGTATGCACCGACGCATCCAAGGAAGGCTTAGGCATATTCTTGATGCAAGATGATTGAGTGATCGCTTACATATCGATGAAGTTGAGAAGGCATGAGGAGAACTATGTGACACACCCTTTGGAGTTGTTATCCATTGTATATGGCTTGAGAGTTTGGAGACACTACCTTATTGGATGAAAATTTGAACTAAAAATGGACCACTATGGACTACAACACATCTTTACGCAAAGAGACCTGAACACGCGATAATGACATTGGTCGGAATTACTTAGCGAGTATGATTTTGAGATCACTTACATAAAAGGAACAGTGAACCGAGTGGTAGATGCATTGATTCGGAGACCACACATCTTTTCGGTGTTGCCTCTTTAGATGAATCTATGTGAAAAGATTCTAACTTTACAGTGCGATGATGATTGGTACAAAGAGGTCAAGGATTTTATTGGACAAAACACAATGATGGTACCAAGTTATGAAGGATTTATGTTTGATGATGATGGATTATTGATATTTAAAAATTGAATTAATGTACCACCAAACGACGAGTTGAGGGGTTTGATCCTAAACATGGCTCACATAGTAGTGTACATGGCTCACCCAGTAGTCACGAAGATGAGGGAAAACCTTAAACCCTTGTTCTTCTAGAAAGGAATGAAGGAAAACATAGTCAACTACGTGGCCAGATGTCTAGAATGTCAGAAGATGAAGGTTGAACATAGACGTCCAGCGGAATAAATACAGCCACACGTTATTCCAGAATCAAAATGGGAGGTCATTTCAATGGATTTCAATGTTGGATTTCCACTTACGGCAAGGAGACACAACTCGATTTTTGTGGTAGTTGACACTCTAACGAAGAGTGCTCATTTCATTCTTGTGCATACAACGTATCAGGCACATGACATAGCTATATTTTTCATAAATGAGGTTGTGAGGCTGCATGGTGTGCCTAAGAGTATTATATCCAATCGAGGATCATTGTTTACTAGATGATTTTGAACTAGTTTCCAAGAGGCCTTGGGAACTAAACTTAACTTTAGTATTTCATATCACCTGGAGATAGACAGGAAGACCGAATGAAAAAACCAAGTCTTGGAAGACATGTTGTGCATGAACATGATGGACCAACATAAGTGTTGGAAATAATTCTTGCCACTGGTAGAATTTTCATATAACAACAGTTATCAAAGCACCATTAGGATGGAACCTTTCGCGTTTATTTATGGGCGACCCTGTCAGACGTCTTTGAGTTGGAATCAGATTGAGGATCGGGTCCTGGTGGGACCAGAAGTGATCCAAGAAATGGAAGATCAAATGTAAGCAATAAGACAAAGGATCAAATAAGCGCAGGATTGGAAAAAGAGTTATGTCGATGTGCACCATGTTGACCATAGTTACAAAGTTGGCAATTGAGTCTTCTTGCGGGTAATACTACATAACAGTTCAATCAAGTTTGGAAATGGTGATAAAATATATCCTAGGTTCATGGGATCTTTTGATATTGTGGAGAAGAAGGGGCCCATGGCCTATCGACTAGCCTTTCCTAATTCTTTGAGGCGTATGCACGATGCTTTTCACGTATCTATTTTGAGACATTATATTAGTGAACCTACACATGTTGTTGGCATGATTTCCTTCTAGGTATCTGACAAGGGTGTGCTCACAACTAATTTGATCCACATCCTAGGTCATCGCATTCGACATCCATGACAACGAATAGTAGATCAGGTCAAGGTCTAGTAGGACAACTATAGTCCGTAGTCAATGACCTGGGAGGATGCATATGATATGCACCAGCGGTTTAAATTTTTGTTTCATAGATAGACTTATGATATTATGATACACATTATTTCAGAATTTATATACTGTGAAACTTTGGGATGAAGTTTAGACCAAGAGGGGTGTATGTAACATCCCTCTCTTTCATGCACTAAGCAAACTTATTCTTTGAGGAGACTTGTTTGCAAGTGATTTGGATTATTATTCTATTGGTCATTTGATTATGATTATGAGGCATTATGGATATGATGATATGTTAATTTGTGTGTTTACATAGACAGGTGCTATTGATTGGGTTCTCCTGAGTGTGCAATACTTTGGACCTCAAGGATGTATAGGCATCGATGAAACCCCTTGGAGTCTGGATTGATTCAGGGAGTGTACTATTGAGGTTTGATTATTGTTGATATGACATATGTACATCTAATTATATGTTATGAGGGTTGATTATTATTGCTGACATGATTTGTTGATGATGTAGGCTGATGATAGCTTGCCGACCAGACTCACATCTGGAGTAGAGGGGTCATGCACGACAACTAGAGACTCTAAGGGAGAGGTGTGGAAAACAACCCTACCATAGCATACTAGCACTCTCGTCGTGGCTTGATCTATAGGTTAACGATTACCTAGTTCAAGAAGACCCACGATGCCATGAGGGAAGACTGCGAAAATCGCTCACGGTGATTCTAAGGGGCGTGCAATAAGGAAGGGCCCTTATTCCTTAGAGACCCTTAGTGTCCGACAATTTCACCTGAGGTAGTATTGAATCCAGGGGTTTTTTATTTCTACCAAGTCTGTCAAGAGGTGAGTGGCACCCTTGGAGCACATAGTGCATCCTAAAGGTCACGTCGTGCAATGAAAATGGAAAGAGGCGAGTGGCAGCCTTGGAGCACATAGTGTGTCCTGAAGGGCATGTCTCACAATGAAAACAAAAGGAGGCGAGTGGCACCCTTGGAGCACCCAGTGCATCCTTAAGGGAACATCATGTTTTTAACTGATAAGTGAATAAACCTAGATGGCCTTAAAACAAATGATGTGTCAAGTAATATTTAAAACCAATTTTTCCTAATACAAATGTCGCTCAGCCTAATGAAATTAAAAATCTAGGTCTAATTGACAGTTGTGGTAAAAAATAATAATCACAATTAAACATGTCACGAGAAGGGGGTAAGAAATTCAATTAATTTATTAAAATCAAATTACATTGGGGGATTAAAATTTTAAAAGGGAAATGATTGTTTTTTTGTCTTATGCTAATTAAATTTTATTAATAAAAAAAAGTAAAAGGAGTAAAAAGTTGGTTTTTCTACACTTGCTAATTTGAGTTTTAGATAAAAAGGGAAAAGAGGGAAACTTAAAAGAAATAAGAAACTAAGGGAAAAAGGGGAATCATAAAAAAAAAGGGAAACACAAGGAAAAAGATGAATGACTAAATTAGTAAGGAATCTTTCCTTTAAGAACTTTCTAATTATGAACTCAACTAGGAATTTAGGAAAGGCCGATAAAATCATGAAGATGGGTAACACTTTTGCTTGTTTTATGAGAATTTTTTATTTTATTTTAACAGGTTCTTCAACGTTTGGTAAACAAAAGTAGTTTTTTTTATTTATAATTTTATTTTACTGTAAAAACAAAACTTTTGAAGAATTATGTTAGCTTTCTAGTGATTATTTCTCAATTTTTTTTTATTGAAATTTGATATGTCACATTGGCAATTGTTTGATACTATGTTCCTTAAAAATGAAGGGAAAGATAATGAGTTATTTTTTCCCACAACAATGTATCCATTATTAAACTTTTGTTTTTGACAAATGAAATATACTGCAACAATCTATAGAGACTCTATTTTGTGATGACTATAGTTTTGAATCTAACAAAGGAATATTATAATTTCTAGATTTTTTTTTAAGTTGACCAATCTGAAAATGTTACATATTTTAAACACATGTATCTATCTTAATTCTTACTTAAAAGTAAAATATAAAAATACCCTTTTGAAGAGAACAGTTTAAGGATTATGAATATAAATTTTCCATAATTTTTCACAGTGTGTTTTTAGAGATATGGATTTTTCATTTCACCAAATCATAATCTCACCTAAAAATATTATGTAGTGATTTTTTTTATAAAATTAAATAAAATTAGATAAAAAACAATGAAAATGAAAAAAAATTATATCCAATGAAAGTAGATTCAATTTTAAAAATGTTGGTATCAATTCTGAAACTAAATTCTGAATATTTGTAGCAGTCTGCTACCTCCAAAGATCAAGTAAGATGGAGAGAATTTGCAGTTTCCTACAAACAGTCACATTTTCAAGTTTTCGACCGAAATATTGTTTCGGTCAAATCCTAGTTTTTAATGGAATCTGTTAAAAATAAATGTTTTGGGTGAAATGGATTTTAGTTGAAATATGCTTACCATGGGAAACTAATTCATCTAAAAAACATTGCACACAAATTTCGAGGGCATCGTCAGGGAGGTATTCAAAATGACGTGCAAATTTACGGCTGAAAATGTTTTCGGCCGAAAAAATTCCTAACAACATTTTTTCGGTCGAAAAATTGCCACTAGGAATTTTTGAGACCCGATTGTCACGAAAGTGTTACCCATATTCATGAATTTACCCATGCATAAGTCATTTAAAATGTGTAAGGGAATATGGGGACACCAAGGAGCGTTATGAATGTTTTTTGGTGGGTGAGTGAAATAGGAGTAATTAAATAATTAATGAAATTAATTTATGGTGCAACTAGGAGGGATGGGTGACATGTGTATGGGGGAGGATTTTTCTGAATTCAATTAATGAAAAATAAATTAAATGGGAATTTGGTAAATAAATCACTTAGAAACTCTATAAAAAGGATGGAGGAGGAGGAGTATGAATCTGAAATTTTATGCGTAACGTTACGTTGCTAAATTTTTGTCTTGACTGACTTATCCTGTGGGAGTTGGGATACCCAGCTTGGGTAACAAGTGGTAGCTCGACCTTTCGAGGCGATATGGGTGCTAGTTGTTCTTTGTTTTAGTGTGTGTGGCCCCTTTGTGACTCAGGGGAATCAGGGGGAAGAAGAGTACCCCTAGCATTGGTTGGGAGGTACCAATGAGGTCTCATTGATCAACAAGCAGAAGCTGGATGGAGCCAGAGCGGGACAAAAACTATTGAGAAATTGCATTAGGATAAGGTATGTCGGTTTAATTGTTACTTGCAATGAATTTAAATTTACTCATGTTAGTTCTTTGTGCTTGTTTAAGATTTCATTTCCATGCACTATCTTGCCCCTGCTTCCTACGGTATTTTAATCCTCTTGCTTGTTGTTTTCTGATGGATTTCCTTTTGCAAACCCAACTTCTTCTTTCAGTAACTTATCTCTGTGGGATTTATTGACTATTATTAAGAGTTTGTGCTTTGTATTTTGCCTTATCCCTAGGTCATCATTCCATGCCTCAGTAGTTAGCTAGGAGTTGAATCGACGATTGTCACTTCGGTGTTTATAGACATATAGATTCTAATGCCTTTCTTTTCTGTGCGTGGATTATGAGCGCAAGATAATTATTTTCCCAGCCATCTACCCTTACCTATCTCTACATTGACTGATCCATGGATGAACGATTGGTCTTGTTATTTCTTGTGATTGATTTCTTTTGAGTTTTGGTTGGTAAAATTCTATGTTTTGATTGATTAATCCCAACGCCTTGACCAGTAAATATCAACATTTTAATATGTTCATGTCTTAGCATACTTATGTTGTGTTTGTGGATCTACTATTTCTGTGATTGAATATTTGTTGACAACGTTTAATTTATATATTTACTACGATTATACATTTTGTTTGGACTGTAATTTCATGTTTCTTTCACTACCTTCAATGCCCCTTTGTGTTGCGTTTCAATGGATTTTTCTCCACCATTTCATGCCTTCTATTGCAGAGCGATTTCTTCCTTCTTGCACGACAATTTCTTCCTTATTACAAAGAGATTTTCGTAACCTTTATACAACATTTTTAGTGAGAAAATTATTACTTGTATTAGACTGTAGATTACCTATCTTTTGGGTGAGAAATGAGACTTTAAAGTGCCTGCAATTTTACCCTTTTATTGACAACAATTTCAGTGTTAACACTCAATGAATCCATGCATGGGCATTTCATTTTTAATGTCTGGGCATTCTCATTGATAAAACTCAACCAATCCATGCCTAGGCATTTCATTTTTAATGTCTGGGAATTATCAGTGAAAAACTCAGCGAATCCATGCCTGGGCATTTCGTTTTTAATGTCTAGGAGTTTTTCAGTGATAAAACTCAACCAATCCATTACTGGTAATTTCATTTTTAATTTCTGGGCGTTCTCAGTGATAAAAATCAGCCAATCCATTCCTGGGCATTTCATTTTTAATGTCTGGGCATTCTCCATGATAAAAATCAGTGAATCCATGCTTGGGCATTTCGTTTTTAATGTCTGGGCGTTCCCAATAATAAACACAATGATTACTATCTGACTGCATTTAATACATACTGAATGGAAGATTAACCGTATGGGAGTATTGAATAAACATTATATTGACAAAAAAATTTATTACATGTGTTATGCATAATCAAACACAACAATATTATATCATGACGGACATACACATCTAACGTCTTGTTAAAATTCCTTTTTATATGGTCAATCCTCTTTCGAAGGCAACAAAATTATTAATATCATTGGACAACGATTGATAGCATAATGATCCATAGGTGACAACGTTTATTTACATTTTCATTTTTATGGAATGGAATGTTTGCGTTTTAATGTAATTGAATTGAATGTCTGTTTTTTATATATGGAATTAAACATCTTGAATTGAATGTCTGCATTATTATGGAATGGAATAGACAACACGTTTATGCGTTGTTTATATGACAATGTTAATATAATGGTATTTATTATTATTATTTCATTAATGGACAACGTGTTATATATTAATAGACAACGAGTTTAGAGAGAGGTATTGGTTTTTGCGTATAGATTCTTGACCCCGATTTTAATAATAAAGGTGTGTGTAATTACATTAGAAATGCAATAAATGTGTGTATAAAGATTCTAGACAACAAATGCAATGATATATAACAACTCATTTAGAGACAACGATTTTGGTAGTGTTGGACAACATGAATTTGTTTTATGATTTTCTTATAGCAATATTTTTATGATTTTCTTATTTGAAAATTTTAGCAAATTCAGTAATGCTTATAAAAATTGTTTTATGATTGCTTAACTAGATAGCAAACTCCTCCTTAGGAAAATACTTATATATGTTTCAGTTTTATAATTAAAAGACAACCAGGACGTTAAAGGATAAAAAAATTATATTTAAATATAACAATTAAATTCATGTAGTTTCAGTTTTAAAGGATAGCGATAGATACTTATCTCATCTTGGGATTTGGAATATAGTGGCAACAAACTATTGTTTAATCATAATCATTTAATATGTACAGATTGATTTTGCTACACAAGGAAATTATTGTGTTGTATAAAAGTCATAGTCGTCTTGTTGACTTGTCTATTGGGTGTTAGGGTTAGATAGTTAACTTGATCTCCTAGCACATTGGTTTTATCTTGTGTTGAGGGTCTAGTTATGTTGTTGTGCCTATCACCTTGCAATGACACGATTCCTTATGTGGGGCTTATTGCACGCCCTAATGGATAGAGGTGAATGATAACTTGGTCGGACTCTCTGCTACCCGTTGTGGGATTTTGTTCGTTGTAGTTGTTGTTGGTGCTTGGGTTGTAACACCTTCATGTGTTTGGTTTGCGCTTCATAGAGGTTCTAGTGACTATCTATCGAGGACGTTGTGTTGGGATTGTGGATGTTTTCCTTTAAGTTGTAGGTGTTCTCATGCTTGTGTCGGGCGAGTAGTTGTTTCTATCTTTTGATTTTCTCATGTTTCGCCTAGTTTCTCGTTGTGCTAGTGCATTGAGTCATTGTTGTTTGTTGTCTGATCTACGTGCGTGTGTTCATTTTCAGGTTGTGTGGTTCAACTGTTTTCATCATTGCCTTCCTGCCTAAAAACAAAAAACAAAATTGAACTTTTTGCCTCGCTTGTACTCATAATGATTAGGGTCGTTAAAACTCAGACATCAATGACAACATTGGTCTAAACTAAAGGTACAAGAATTATTTCATCTATATTTGGATCAAGTTGATCACGTTTGGGAGGAAGGTCTTGAGGAAAAATCAAGATACCACTATTCCAAATTCGATATTTTTTTTTTCATGGAATAAAAGAAATTGTGTGTTGAATTTGGACCATGAGAAATGTTGCACACATACTTGAGAGTTTTTATTTAGCTACAATATTCCATTCCAAAAAATATGAACCATATCCTTCCACATATAATTTTTCCCCTGCAGCATATCAAGACATAATTAGTGGTAAATATGTTTTGTTGAAAACAAATTTCTAGGACTCATGAGACTCCTTGTTGACACGAAAAATTCTGAAGCAGAAAAGGTGATCTTCAGATTGAATTTGAAAATATTTATTACTTACCTTATCAAGGCGTGGATCTAATGCATGAATCATTAATGTTATTGAAAATCTTTCATATTTTTCACTATTCAATAACTCCATCTCATCCAAATTTATGACAACAATCAACTTCCCACATGTCTCATCAATAGAAATGTTGTAGTACCTCACCATCAGCTATAATACCCATTCTAAATCATACCACAAGTTTTTTGTTTAAATAATGGAATAATTTCACTTCATACTTTATTTTTACTCCTACTTTCAACTTCATGCACTAGTTCTAATTGATATGCATTTCCCAATGAATCAATTTTTTTTGTGTTTCATAGTGCATGTTATGTCTGCACATGAAAAGGGTGAGGAACCAAAATCATATTAATGACACAATTCAGCATTCCCTCTCTTACAACTTTAAGATATCTTCATATGCTTCCATATCGATCATTTTTTCATCACAAACTCCTTGAACATACTTTATATATATTTTTTAGTTTGCAATTAATTGGTTAACTACTTCTTTTCTCAAATCATCAAATTTTGGGTCTTTGATCATTTCTTTATTGTCACTTTTCTTTAACATAGATTTTCACAAATCCACAAAAACAATGCAAGTTGGATCTAATATGGTATTCAACCCAAACATTCTTTTTAGGCACCTCCCCTCTTTTCCAAACATGATATTGGTTTTATCCCTTTTGATAAAAAACTCAACCCCATTACAGTTTTCTTTAACACAAAGAGCCTATTTTGAAGATGAGAGATATCAATTTTCAACTTCTCGATTTCTTTCAATGCTCTGGATTCGACTTCAAGTAGTTTGTCCACATGTATTTGACTCAACATTTCTATTTTCTGGTTCAATCTCATGTTTTCATGATATTGAATCATATTTGAGTGATGGAGCTCTGTTGTAATTGGATATTTAGATCTTGAATTTTTTATTCAAGGGAAATGTGGATACCTTCCAAGTTTTTACAGTATCTGAGAAGACAAATTTTCCCATGGAATACATACCAACATAGTGTTATTATTGTTTTGAATTCCGAATCAGAGTTATACATGGGGTCAAGTGGATATATTTCTCCTTTTACCCAAAGATCCATTTTTTTAGCTTTGGCTTCCATTAATGCATTGTAATCAATGTTAGGGACCAATGTTTTATTTTGTTTCTAGATCGACACCACATCCTTACTTAAATTTATGTGAGTAACATGGTGACAGTTTCTTACAACATCTATATGTATTTCAGAGTCTTGCAAACAACCAAGTTATGAAAGTAAAAATGTATTGGATAATACCAAAATGAGAAAATCAAAGTTTCACTTTAGAACAATTTGGGAGACCTTCTAAGGAAAATCCAACTTTTTTAGATATTGAGACATACCTCAAAGTTGTCAAGAATATTGTAGAATATGTTACATCCAACTAGTCTTCTATGTTTTCAGCGAAATAAAACATAAATTAAAAACTAGTTAGTCGAATATACAAAACCATTATTACAACAAAAAATAGTCTTAAAAATATCCTTCTAGCCTAGGCATGTTTATTTTCTATTTAGTTGATGAACTTGAAAAGTATCCCTTTTGTATCTCTAATGAACTTGAAGTGTATCATTTTTGTATCTCTAATGAATTTCAAGCATAATATTTGGCCCATCATGTATCTTTTTTGCTAGTGATGTTTAAGCTTTGTGGCCTTTTGGTGCATGTGTCTACATCAATGGATATAAAGATCCTATTGATGATCCCTAATAAGTGCATTTGGAATTGAGTTGAACACTTTATTCACCTATTTATCCACTTGAGTTATGTGTTCCACCTCCTCTAATGTGTCATTCAAATATTTTCTCACCCACCTATGTAGGTTATCAAACTACACGTAGAATTCTACATATACTCTAATCTTGGGCATATATTCCAACATTCCCTCACATGGAGCCTTTAAAGGTACATATTCTCATGCCCTGAAAAGGTTTGTAACGACCTCCCGTTCGTCATGAAATCAACCTCTCATAACAAATGCAATAAAAAAAAATTGTGTGTGCATGTGTACAAGGGTAACAAAGACATTACACTCTGTGTCACATCATGATGACGAACATGACATTTGCAACGAAGACAACAACATGACAATCTAAGTCGCACATCAAGCATCTAGAAGCAATGAATGATGACCAAATAGGACTGACTACCTGCCCGTCCTACCCTGCAAGGTTAGGACCTCCAGGACACATAAGCAACGCTCAAGCCCAGTTTCCCATCGATTTTGACCATTTAAGGTCTCAGGGATGGCGACTATTCTGAGGAACAAGGAGGTTTCTATATCCCACTAACACAATCAAGACCAAAACTAAAAATGCTAAATCAACAAACATCAATGACGATCGTTGTGCGATAATGTTCTATGAATCCACACACATCACATAAATTCCACAGTGCAAGAGAATTTGATTACTAAATCCATCATAAAATGATATAAGTTTGTGCGCAATGTAATCAAATTTATTTTAAATCAAGATGCAAGGGTAGTCATCTACTTTACTTCAAGTCACAGAATTAATCATTCGTTAAATTCAATTGTAGCTAACATTTTTTTTAGTGGCGGAAGAAGTAACTATGCCCATGACCTTCCCTACATATCATGATGCAAATAAATATTTCTAAATCATGGAGCAAGGTAATCAATCACATAATCAGTCTCACCCCCTACAATTTCATGGTGCATACATTCCATTATAACCATACCATTCCCTCATACTTTCACATCTCTTAAAGGTGCAAGAGTAACCTGCTTGTTTTAAGAGTGCTAAGAGAATAAATACATAATCAAACATGCTTCTCCTTTATTCATAACATAGTACAACTATCAATTAATTCAAGGCACAACGAAAATAAGAGCTACCTAACCAAGACTCCAACAGTTATTCGATCACTTCCCATTTTTGATGATATTCTTAATATGGTGCACCTAAAGATTTAAGACAAAGTTAAGGTAGAAATACATACAAAGCTTTCTCAACTACTAAACACATAGATTCTTCCTTTTATTTATTTGATTCAATCTTGACATGGCATAATTCTAAATTTAAACTAGTAAAGTTGTTTTATTTTTACTAGATTTTGGTCACCATATTTATTTAAAATAAATAAATGAAAACAAAAAGGTAAACATGTTGACTTATGAAGAGACACTTGGATAAAACCTTTTAAAAGAAAATAAGGTCATGATAAAACTTTTATGTATTCCGATTAACAATGTCATTAAGAATCCACATGCAAGATTACCGTATTATAAAATGTAAAGCAATAAAAAAAAATTATATATATAATAATTGTAAAGCAAATTCAGCAAAAGAAAAACCTTAGAAATGATTTAATATGGTTAACAAGTTCTCCGATATAGTCTTGTTAATATTCCACAAGGTGGGTATGCTAGCTAAATGCACTACATCTTCAGCCACATAATTCATTAATAAGAATTAAATGTTGCATAACAACCACGCCACTGCTACTCAGGGATTTTAGAATTCAACAAAGGAACTGCACGGCCTTGACTTCATCCATTATGACACCTTGTAACGACCCCTTCGTTATGTCTAGGAATAGCGAGGTACAATAGAAATTTTTTTCTTTTTCTTTTTAACAAATAAGAAATTAACAACATCACCTAATTCATATAAATGCAAAAACACATGACATCATAACTAAGGTGACACATGATCAGAATATAAACAAACTCTACAATATCATTGCGGAACGAAATTGCAAACTATAATGCCAACCAATCTCATCATATTATCACCAATAACAATAATTTTTGCCGAATATAAAACTGCTTTCTACTTCACCATTAAAATCATACCGTTGCCACTCGCCCGCTTCAGAGATGTCCCTCGCGCTGGGCCGCTTCCCTCGCTCCGTGCCGCTTCTGCTTGCCGACCAAAGAAAGCTCACCGGTACCTCCCAACCAAACGCTAGGGGTACTCTTCTTCCCCCTTAGCCCCCCGAGCCGCAAAGGGGCCACACACGCACTAGAGATAAACTAGCGTCTCAGCTCGCCTCCACGGCGGAGCTACCACTCCAAACACAGCTGAGATATACCCAACTCCTCACAAGCAACCTGGTCAAGCCACAATTCGGTAGCATAACGTTACGCTAACCGTTCATCCCCTTCTTCCTTCCTTTACCCTCCTTTTATAGAATTTTGAGACTGACCTAATTCATAAATCATTAATTAATTAATTTTTAATGAATAACCCTCTAACAGTCTCCGTCGTCCAAGTGTCACACATGCCTCTGGTTCTCCAAAATTAATTTCTTTTTAATTATTAAAAGACTCAATTCTCTCACTCCCCCAAAATCGCTCATTAAATTACTCCTTAAATTACTCCTTAATCACCCCTTAATTTACTCCTTAATTTACTCCTCAATCACTCCTTAAATTTCTCCTTAATTTACTCTTAATTTGCTCCTTAATTTGCTCCTTAAATTACTCCTTAAATTACTCCTT
>ML789485.1:586875-605142 GCA_009831015.1 Picea engelmannii | reverse complement strand
CGATGCCTCTGCATCCTCAAGGTCCGAAACCCTGCACACTCAATGAAACTGAGTTAATAGCATCTGTATATAGCAATAGTAAAACATCCTGTCATCAATCATGACGCATCATCATCAAGGTTAAGTGGTTCATCATCATAAAATTCCAGATCACTTGCGAGCAAGTGTCCTCAAAGAATAAGTTTTGTCAGTGCGCCAGAGCGGGATGTTACACACCTCTTGCCATAACAGTCACTTCCACTTATGGTAATGAAGGGCTATTCAAAAGTTGGAAGCAAGAGTAACGCTTCAATTTACGCTCCAGCCAATCACAAATCACCATTATAAGTTATGCCAGAACAGATAGATGTGGGGTCGACGTCCCAGCCACATGGAAGGTGGGGGAAAGGCAGCAGTGGTCAATATAGTCAGAAAATTAAAAATGTGTCAAGATGTAGGATTGAGAATCTATGTGAGATTAAGTGATTATGTATCAGTTACTGTTATTGGTAAGGATCACGGGTATTTACAACAACTCAGGCCCCCGATTTACAACAGATTCGTGAGCACTCAAACTGCAGTTGGTCCACCCTTCGAAGGAAAACGCAGAGGCCAATGAACAACAATTTTTCATTGTTTCTACGGCTATCTAATTTGTGATCCCAACAACTTAGCATGGCGTGCACTTGGGTTAATTTGAATTGAAAAGACATGAGAGTACTACAGAAATTCAAGGCTACCTCAATGGTGGTGTTCATCATGGTGAAGAAAGATTCACTGCAACTATCCAATTTGTTTGTGAAAGTAAAGAAGATAGCTCTCTGTCCACCATTAATATTTAACTTGATACCAGTCATATAATTGATGTTAATATATAAAGAATGGTTCATGAAATCATAAAATTCACCAAATCAATGCTATTCAATATGCAGTAATAGAAAAATATAAATTTCCCAATCAAACGCACCAGTAAGGATAAAATCGTTGTTTAATTGCCAATAAAAATCCATGAATAAGGAAGAATAAAATTCATAGCTATTGGAAAATAATTATCGTTATCCCAGGATGTCAACGATCAATACGCTATCAAGGATAAAATCATTTTTGACTGTTAATCGTTCTGAATATCCTTTATTCTCTGAAAATTAAAATCATTGTACCATACATATAAATCATTGTCCAATATATTGTTGTCAACAACAAGAAACACAATCCAGATTCTCTGTGCATAGTGCTTTAAGAATTTCCTTATATAATTCATGGAAGGATCATAGACCTATGTACCTATTGAAGTTATATGTAAACTCGCAGCTATAACATTAAAATTAAAGTAGATATATAAAAAAGAAAACAAACGTGGATTGAAGTTAAAGGCCCATCGCATCACCAGAACACCAATAAAAATGATGGCTACAGTAAGAGAATGTCGGGGCCATAAGGATAATTGATCGAAGGGATCATAGGGATTCTATCAGTCCAGGCATAGTAAAAAGAGACACAACAAGACGGGATGACAGAACATGTGCAGAGGTCCTACTGAATGATGCAAGTCAAAAATCTGGCAAGGACATCCACATAGGTAGGCGGCTGAAAGGTTTTCCTTCGCATCACTATCCTCGCATAGAAAAGTAGGGAATTGAGATCCATAGTTCTTTTAATGCTAAGACGATGATCATAGATCAGGCTCTTGATGGGCTTCTCAAGCGAGGACTGACGAGCTAGGGACGAAAAGCGACAATCGCATGGGTCATAGTCAAACACCACAGGGATTTCAAGTCATGCAAGGACAAAGGCCACAGGGAATCAATCAACTAAACAATGAGTTAGGCTAAGTAAAAGGGGCCTGCTATCATTCTGAACAACCAATCCTATTACAAACCAATGTGCATATCCAAGAAGAAGTCTTAATGCATTCTACTCTACAAAATAAAAGAGTGTATCGTTGCCTGTTCGCCCGCTTCGAATGATGTCCCGCGCTCCATGCAACTCTCGCTCACCGACTTTCAAGACCTCACTGGTACCTCCTAGCCAATGCTAGGGGTACTCTTCTTCCCCCTTAGCCCCCTGAGCTACAAAGGGGCCACACACACTATCCAAAGATCTCATCTATCTCCCATATCACCTCGCAAGGCCGATCTACCACTCCTCTCCGAGATCGGTATCCCAACTCCCCACAAGTAAATCAGTCAAGTCAATATTTTTGCAGCGTAATGTTACACCAATAGAAGATGATCCTTCATCCTTCTCCTTCCTTTATTTTATAGAGTTTTGAACTTCGTTTCTTTCCTAAAATCTCATTTAATTAAAGTTTTAGAAATAATTTCCTAAAATTTCCTCTCCGTACAAGTGTTCCCCATCCCTTACATTCCTCCATAATTTAATTTCTTTAATTAAGTAAATATCTTTAATTCCCTCACCCACCTAGAGTTACTCCTAGAATCACTCCTAGGTGTCCCTAGATACCCTTACAGGGTTTAAAGGCTTTCCCTATTATGTAATTGCTAATTCAGTTTAAAATTAGAAAGCTCTTAGATGTGGTTTCGTTACTAAGTTCACTTCCCACTTTTTCCCTTAAGTTCCCCTTTTTCCTTTTTATGTTACCTCCTTTCCCTAGTTTCCTATTTTTTAATTTTCCTCTTTCACCTTTTACTTAGAACTCAAAAAGGCAGGTGTGGAATATAACCCCTTTTCCCTTTTATCATTAATTTAGTATCTTTTAAATTCTCAATGATAAAATAATTAATTCCCTCTTTACTTTTATATTGACAGATTTTGTTTCTTATGAATAATTTAATTTCTTACTCCCTTCATTTTACAAAATTTTATGAAGACCATAATTATTACTTAACTGGTTTTTTTTATTTTTAAATTTTTTTATTTTATTTTATTGTATCTTTATATATATATATATATATATATATATATATATATACAAAATTTTACCCCTAGCAAAATCTTAGGCTTAGTACTTAGATTTTGTAGTGGGCGACATTTAATTAGGGAAATTGTCTTGAAATCTTTTTAACATGTTATTTGTCTTAGGGCCATCTAGGTTCATCCCTCTATCATCATCAACATGATGTGCCCTTCAGAACGCACTATGTTCTCCAAGGGTGCCACTCGCCTCATCTGTTCCTTTATGCGACGTGCCCTTCAGGACGCACTACGTGCTCCAAGGGTGCCACTCGCCTCTTGACTGATTGGTAGACATAAATAACCCCTGGAGTCAACACTCTGCCAGGTGAACTTGTGGGAGACTAAAGGCTTCTAAGGAATAAGGCCCCCACCTTATTGTGTGCCCCTTAGAATCATTGTGAGTGACTGTTGCAGTCTGCCCTCATGGCATCGTGGGTCTTCTCAAACTAGGTAATCATTAACCTACAATTCGAGCCACGATGGGAGTGCTAATAGGTTGTGGAAAGGCTGCTATCCACACCTCTCCATCAACCTCTCTGGTAGTCGTGTGTGACCCCTTTACTCCATATGTGAGTCTGGTCGGCAAACTATCGTCAACCTACATCATCAACAAATCATGTCAGAACATATCCACATCATATCATCTAATCATATGTACTAATATCATAGTAAAACAATCAAACCCCAATAGCACACTCCCTGACTTGATCCGGAGTCCAAGGGGTTCCATCGATGCCTCTACATCCTCAAGGTCCAAAACCCTACACACTCAGTAAAACCGAGTCAATAGCACCTGTCTATGTCAATGTAGTAAAACAACATATCATCAACCTATAACGCCTCATAATTAAAATCAAGAGTTTTAATAGCATAATAATCCAGATCACTTGCGATCAAGTGTCCTCAAAGAATAAGTTCACTCAATGTGCCAGAGTTGGATGTTACATACACCCCCTCTTGGTCTAAACTTCGTCCCGAAGTTTCACAGTATAAATGTCGAAGTAAAATGTATCACAATATCATATGTCTATCTATCAAACAAAAATGGAAACTGCTAGCACATATCATATGCATCCTCCCAGGTCATCGAATGTGGACTATAATTGTCACACTTGACCTTGGCCTGATCTACCGTTCGACGACGTAGCTGTCGAACGCGATTATCAAAGATGCAGACCAGCTCTGCCATGAGCACTCCCTCATCTGATACCTGCAAGGAACACATGTCAATAACATGTGTAGGATCACTAATATAATGTCTCAAAATAGATACATGAAAAACATCATGCATACACATCAAAGAATCAGGCAAGGCTAGTCGATAGGCCACGGGCCCCTTTCTCTCCACAATCTCGAAAGGTCCCATGAACCTAGGAGAGAGTTTAGCTCCCTTCCCAAACTTGATCAAACTCTTGTGTGGTTTAACCCGCAAGAATACTCGATCGCTGACCTCCTAACTACAGTCAACATGGTGTGCATCGGAATAACTCTTCTGTCGATCCTGCGCTTCTTTAATCCTTTGTCTTATTGTCTACATTTTCTCTTCCATTTCTTGGATCGCTTTGGGTCCCACCAGGACCCTATCCTCGAGCCAATCCTAACTCAAAGGCATCTGACCTGATCGCCCATAAAGAAACTCGAAAGGCACCATTTTAATGGTGCTCTGGTAACTGTTGTTGTAAGCGAACTCTACTACTGGCAAGAATTCATCCCAACACTTTTGTTGGTCCATCAAGTACATGCACAACATGTCCTCCAAGGTTTGGTTCGTTCGTTCGGTCTGCCCGTCAGTTTCTGGGTGATACGTCGTACTAAAGTTAAGTTGGGTTCCCAAGGCCTCTTGGAAACTCGTCTAAAATCATTCAGTAAACACCAATCCTTAATTGGATATAATCCTCTTAGGCACACCATGCAGCCTCAAAATATCATTGATGAAAACTCTAGTTATGTCGGGTGCCTGATACGTCGTATGCATAGGAATAAAGTGAGCACTCTTCGTCAGAGTGTCTACTACTACGAAAATCGAGTCATGTCTCCTTGCCGTCAATGGCAATCCAACAATAAAATCCATCGAAATAACCTCCCATTTCGATTCTGCAATGGCATGTGGTTGTAGCAATCCTGTTGGGTGTCTATGTTCATCCTTTACTTGCTGACATTATAGACATCTGGCCACATAGTTGACTATGTCTACCTTCATTCCCTTCTAGAAGAATAAGGGTTTAAGGTCTTCCCTCATCTTCGTGACTCCCAGGTGAGCCATGTACACTGCTCTATGAGCCTCATTTAGGATCAACATCTTCAACTCATAGTTTGGCGACACGTAAATCTGACCTTTAAACCTTAATAAACCATCGCTATCAAATGAAAATCCCTCAAATCGTGGTACCATCATTATGTTTTGTCCGATAAAACCCTCAACCTCTTTGTACCAGTCATCATCACATTGTAAGGTTAGAATATTTTCATGTAGATTCGTCTAAAGAGGCAACACTGAAAAGATGCGTGGTCTCTGACTCAATGCATCCGCCACCCTATTCACTGTCCCTTTTATGTAAGTAATCTTGAAATTGTACTCACTAATCAATTCCGACCAATGTCGTTGTCATGCGTTCATGTCACTTTACGTAAATATGTGTTGTAGTCCACAATGATCAGTCTTTAGTTCAAATTTTCGTTCAACAAGGTAGTGTCCCGAATCCTTCAAGGCATATACGATGGCTAACAACTCCAAATCATGCGTCGCGTAGTTCTCCTCATGCCTTATAAGTTTCCTTGAAATGTAAGAAATCACTCATCTATATTGCATCAAGACTCTTCCTAAGCCTTCCTTGGATGCGTTAGTGCATACCAAGAAATCCACATCCATGTCAGGGACCTTTAGTATCGGTGAGGTTGTCAACAATTCCATGAGCCTCTGAAAGACTTCTGTACATTGCTTGGTCCAAACAAACTTCTGGTTCTTCTTCTGCAACTCCATGATCGGATTTTCTATCTTTGAAAATCCCTTGACGAACCATCGATAGTATATTGCTAAACCCATGAAGCTATGCACTTCTGGGACATTCATAGGTGTAGGCCATTCCATAATAGCCTCAAACTTGGTTGAATCCATGGTGATGCCTTCGCCGAAGATGACATGCCCTAAGTAGTGAATCTTCGATTGATAAAAAGAGAATTTGGACAACTTCCCATACAATTTGTGCTCTTGCAGACACTGTAGTACCAAGTGCAAGTGCTCGTCACGATCCTCCGTTGTCCGAGAGTAAATCAAAATATTGTCAATGAATACTTGGACGAACTTTTCCAAGTACTCGTGGAACACCCCATTCATCAAACTCATAAATACCCCTGGGGCGTTTGTTAGTCCAAACGGTAAAACAATAAACTTGTAATGTCCCAACCTTGTTTTAAAGTCGGTCTTAGGGATGTCATCCTCCTTGATCTGCAACTAGTGATACGCTAATCACAAATCGATCTTAGAGAACACCGTTGCACCCTTCATTTGATCAAACAGATCATCAATTCTTGGCAATGGATATTGATTCTTCATCGTGTCCTTGTTCAGTTGATGGTAGTCAATGCAAAGCCTCCATGATCCATCCTTATTTCGTATGAAAATAACAGGTGCACCCCATGGTGAAACGCTAGGACGTATCAGTCCCAGGTCCAACAAATCCTGCAGTTGCATTTTTCAACTCTTGTAACTCTGGGGTCGACATCCAATAAGGTGTTCTTGCTATCGGTTCAGTCCCCAGTTTTAGGTCTATGGTAAACTCCAATTCCCTCTCCGACGACATCCAGGGTAACTCATCTGGAAATATGTCCGCAAACTCCTTCACCACCGGAAGGTGTTCTAAACCTTCCGCTACTCCCTTCTCATTTAACGCAAGGATCACATAAAGATTGCACCCCTTGCACACACTCTTCTGTAGTTGTAAGGAAGAGATGAGCCTCAGGGAAACTCCCTGGTTTTGTCCTACAATCACATGTCTTTGTCCCTCATCATCGACCAAGCTCAACCGTTTTGTCTTACAGTTGAGTATCGCCTCATGCGATTCCAACCAGTCCATACCAATCACAACATCATAAGATCCTAAAATCATGACGTACAGGTTGGCCCTTGTGACAAACTCTCCTAGGTTAAGGAAACAACCTATCCTCCAACCTTCTGATTGGCTCCCGAAGCCATCTCCACAAAGCTAAACTCGTCCTGTTCAACTACCTTTACCTTAATCCTTTTTAGCACTGCACCAGAAATGAAACTCTCGGTAGCACCAGGATCTATCAAAATACTAAGGGTCTGGTCAGCGACGGTACCTGTCGTCTCGAGCATAGTCCACTGATGCTCTTCCTAACAGTTATTCACCACTGCATGAATCCGATGCGCCTTGCCCATATCTCCCACGGTAGTGGGTCCAGCTGATCTGGATGCTCTGGTCCTCTCCACCAGGAAATCATGCTAGTAGTGTGGTTCCCCACACGTCCAACACCCCTTCTTCGGCCCAGTATTCCTAGTACCCGAAGTAGAAAATGATGGCCCACTAGCCTAGAACCCTAGTCTATTCTACTGAACAGGCCTAAACTGTTGCTACTGTGGGCAGCAGTGGCAGCGCTGCTGCTGATGTTGTGGTCTCCGATAAGGTGTCTGCTGCTGAGGCGTCGCTCATCGGGGTGTAGTGAAAGTGGATCCCATATGGAAGCCATGATATCCCGACGTATGTCTGGCTCTTGTCTGATGCTGCTATGCTCTAGATGAAACCTACCCCGTAGGTCTCGCTGGAGTCCTGGTCTGACCCCCACTAATAAGCTCCTCCTCTACTATGAGGGCCTTCTAAACGACATCATGCAAGGTTTGAGGCATCAAAATCCTAACCTTTGCACGTAGGATTCTATTAAGGCCGCACACGAACCTGTTGACCTTAAGTTTTTTCATGTTAAGGTGTGGAGCATACTAGAGAAACTCCATAAAACTGGCCTCGTACTCAGGCACCATACGACCTCCCTGTCGTAAGGCGTTGAAATCATTGAGATGACGCTCAATGAATTCCTTTGAAAGATACCTCTCTTGGAACCGTTCTTTGAACAGTTCCCATGACACGTTATCAACGGCCATGTTGAGTTGCAGTAGGAGCATCTTCCACCATAGAAGAGCACTCCCTTTCAGTTGAAAGACCACCATGCGAACCTTCATGTTGGAGGTATAATTGCAAAGTGCGAAGCACATTACCATGTTCTCCAACCATGCTTCGGCGGCTGCGTTGTCTGGGGTACCAAAGAACTATGGAAATTTGACCTTCTTGAGTTCACGATGAATTCTACCAGTACTGACCAGAGTGCATGGTGGAACCTCAGTGGGTACCAGTGCTTTGGCCTCATCTTTGTCCAAATGGACATGTGCTGAAAATATCTCATCATTCCAACCACATCACTAATTGCTATCTTCTCCTGCCCGACAACCTACACGTCTTCTAGGGGGTGAGCTTCCTCAGGCGTGGATGCTATGGGAGGTGTCATGCCCCCTCCCCTAGCATCCATTTGTCTGCCTCCATGGCGTCCTCCAACCATGATTACCTACAGGAACAAAAGTCAGCTCGATCAACAACAGTATAATCAATCTTTCATATCAATGAAATTCGTAGTGATCCCAAGTCATGGGTTGAACCTCACTCTGATACCATATTTAATGACCTCCCGTTCGTCATGACATCAACCTCAAATAACAAGTGCAATAATTTTTTTTTTGTGTGTGTGTGTACAAGGGTAACAAAGAAATTACACTCGGCATCGCATCATGATGACGAACATGACACTTGCAATGACGACAACAACACGACGATCTAAGTTGCACATTAATCATCTGGAAGCAATAAAAGAGAGGTATCTTTCAGAGGAATTCATTGAGCATCATCTCACCTGGAAAGACGTTAGAGTACTATAGAAATTAAAGGCTGCCTCAATGGTGGTGTTCATCATGATGAAGAAAGATTCGCTGCAACTATCCAATTTGTTTGTGAAAGTAAAGAAGATAGCTCTTTGTCCACCATTAATATTTAACTTTCTACCAGTCATATAATTGATGTTAATATATAAAGCATGGTTCATGAAATCATAAAATTCACCAAATCAATGCTATTCAATACGCAGTAGTAGAAAAATATAAATTTCCCAATCAGATGCACCAGTAAGGATAAAATCGTTGTTTAATTGCCAATAAAAATCCACGAATAAGGAATAATAAAATTCATATCTATTGGAAAATAATTATCATTATCCCATGATGTCAACGATCAATACGCTATCAAGGATAAAATTGTTTCTGACTATTAATCATTCTGAATATCTTTTATTCTCTGAAAATTAAAATCGTTGTACCATACATATAAATCGTTGTCCATTATATTGCTGTCAATAACAAGAAACACAATCCAGATTCTCTGTGCATAGTGCTTTAAGAATTTCCCTATATAATTCATGGAAGGATCGCATGCCTATGTACCTATTTCAGTTATATGTAATCTCCAAGTTATAACATTAAAATTAAAGTAGATATATAAAAAAGAAAACAAATGTGGATTGAAGTTAAAGTCCCGTCGCATCACTAGAAAACTAATAAAAATGCTTACTACAGTAAGAGAATGTCAGGGCCATGAGGATAACTGATCGAAGGGATCATAGGGATTCTACCAGTCCAGGCAAAGTAAAAAGAGACGCAACAAGAAGGCATCCCAAACCATGCATAAAGGTCGTACAAAAGGATGCAAGTCACAAATCTAGCAAGGAAATCCACAGACGTAGGTGGCTGAAAGGTTCTCCTTCACATCACCATCCTCACACAGAAAAGAAGGGCATTGATATCCATAGATATTTTAACGCTAAGGCGACGACCCTAGATCAGGATCCTAGCTGACTGCTTAGGCAAGCACTAACGAGCTAGGGACGCAAAATGGCAATCGCATGGGTCACAGTCAAACACCACAAGGCTATCAAGTCATGCGGGGATGAAGGCCACAGGAAATCAATCAACCAAACAATGAGCTAGCCTAAGTAAAAGGGGTTTGCTATCATTCTAAACAACCAATCCTATTACAAACCAATGTGCAGATCCAAGCATAAGTCCTAATGCATTCTACTCTACAAAATAAAAGAGTGTACCATTGCATGTTAACCCGCTTTGAATGACGTCCCACACTCCATGCAACTCCCGCTCTTTGACCGTTGAGACCTCACCAATACCTCCCAGCCAATGCTAGGGGTACTCTTCTTCCCCTTTAGCCCCCCGAGGAGTAAAGGGGCCACAGACACTATCCAGAGATCTTGTCTAGCTCCCAGCTCGCCTCGCAAAGTCAAGCTACTACTCCTCTCTGAGCTGGGTATCTCAACTCCCCACAAGTAAATCAGTCAAGTCAACATTTCTGCAGTGTAACGTTACGCCAATAGAAGATGATCCTTCATCCTTCTCCTTCCTTTATTTTATAGAGTTTTGAACTTCGTTTCTTTCCTAAAATCTCATTTAATTAAAGTTTTAGAAATAATTTCCTAAAGTTTCCTCTTCGTACAAGTGTCCCCCATCCCTTACATTCCTCCATAATTTAATTTCTTTAATTAAGTAAATATCTTTAATTCCCTCACCCACCTAGAGTTACTCCTAGCATCACTCCTAGGTGTCCCTAGATTCCCTTAATGGGTTTAAAGGCTTTCCCTATTATGAAATTGCTAATTTAGTTTAAAATTATAAATCTCTTACATGTGGATTCTTTACTAAGTTGACTTCCCGCTTTTTCCCTTAAGCTCCCCTTTTTCCTTTTTATGTTACCTCCTTTCCCTAGTTTCCTATTTTTGATTTTTCCTCTTTCCCCTTTTACTTAGAACTCAAAAAGGCAGATGTGGAATATAACCCCTTTTCCCTTTTATCATTAATTTAATATCTTTTAAATTATCAATGATAAAATAATTAATTCCCACTTTACTTTTATATCCACAGATTTTATTTCTTATGAATAATTTAATTTCTTACTCCCTTCATGTTACAAATTTTTATGAAGACCATAATTATTACTTAAGTGGTTTTTTTTATTTTAAATGTTTTTATTTTATTTTATTCTACGTTTTAATTTTTTTTTTTATTATATATATATATATATATTTTAAAGGTAGAAAAAATTTTACCCCTGGCAAAATCTTAGGCTTAGTACTTAGATTTTGCACTGGGCAACATATAATTAGGGAAATTGTTTTAAAATATTTTTAACATGTTATTTGTCTTAGGGCCATCTAGGTTCATCCCTCTATCATCATCAGTGTGACATGCCATTCAAGACACACTACGTGCTCCAAGGGTGCCACTCGCCTCTTGACTGATTGAGAGACATCAATAACCCCTGGAGTCAACACTCCGCCAGGTGAACTTGTGGGAGACTAAAGGCTTATAAGGAATAAGGCCCCCGCCTTATTACGTCCCCCTTAGAATCATCATGAGCAACTGTCGCAGTCTACCCTCATGGCATCATGGGTCCTCTCGAACTAGGTAACCGTTAACCTACAGTTCGAGCCATGGCAAGAGTGCTAGTAGGCTGTGGCAGGGATGTTTTCCACACCTCTCCCTCAACCTCTCTGGTAGTCATGTGTGAGCCCTTTACTCCATATGTGAGTCTAGTCGGCACGCTATCGTTAGCCTGCATCATCAACAAATCATGTCAGAACATATTGACATCATATCATCTAATCAGATGTACTAATATCATAGTAAAACAATCAAACCCCAATAGCAAACTCCCTGACTCAATCCGGAGTCCAAGGGGTTCCATCGATGCCTCTACATCCTCAAGGTCCAAAACCCTACACACTCAGTAAAACCGAGTCAATAACACTTGTCTATGTCAATGTAGTAAAACAACATATCATCAACCCATAATGCCTCATAATTAAAATCAAGAGTTTTAATAGCATAATAATCCGGATCACTTGCGAGCAAGTGTCCTCAAAGAATAAGTTCACTCAGTGTGCCAGAGCGGGATGTTACATACACCCCCTCTTGGTCTAAACTTCATCTCGAAGTTTCACAGTATAAATGCCGAAGTAAAATGTATCACAGTATCATATGTCTATCTATCAAACAAAAATGGAAACTTCTGGCACATATCATATGCATCCTCCTAGGTCGTCGAGTCCAAATTATAATTGTCCTACTAGGCCTTGACCTGATCTAGCATTCGACATCGTAGCTGTCAAACACGATGATCCAAGATGTCGACCAGCTCATCCATGAGTGCTCCCTCGTTCGATACCTACAAGGAACCCATGTCAATAACATGTGTAGGATCACTAATATAATGTCTCAAAACAAATACATGAAAAACATCATGCATACACCTCAAAGAATTAGGCAAGGCTAGTCGATAGGCCACATGCCCCTTTCTCTCCACAATCTTGAAAGGTCCCATGAACTTAGGAGAGATTTTATCTCCCTTCCCAAACTTGATCGAACTCTTGTGCGGTTTAACCCACAAGAATACTCGATTGCCGACCTCGTAACTATGGTTGACATGGTGCGCATAGGCATAACTCTTATGTTGATCCTACACTTCTTTAATCCTTTGTATTATTTTCTACATTTGTTCTTCCATTTTGTGGATCAGTTCGGGTCCCACCAGGACCCTATCCTCAAGCCGATCCCAACTCAAAGGCGTCTGACACGATCTCCCATAAAGAAAATCGAAAGGCACCATTTTAATGGTGCTCTGGTAACTGTTGTTGTAAGCAAACTCTACTACTGGCAAGAATTCTTCCCAACGCTTTTGTTGGTCCATCACGTACATGCACAACATGTCCTCCAAGGTTTGGTTAGTTTGTTTGGTTTTCCCGTCAGTTTTTGGGTGATACACCATACTAAAGTTAAGTTGGGTTCCCAAGGCCTCTTGGAAACTCGTCCAAAATCATCCAGTAAACACCAATCCTTAATCGGATATAATCCTCTTAGGCACGCCATGCAACCTCGCAATCTCACTGATGATAAATCCTACTATGTCGAGTGCCTGATACGTCGTATGCATAGGAATAAAGTGAGCACTCTTCATCAGAGTGTCTACTACTATGAAAATCGAGTCATGTCTCCTTGCCATTAGTGGAAATCCAACAACAAAATCCATCGAAATAACCTTCCATTTCGATTCCGGAATGGCATGTGGTTGTAGAAATCATGTTGGGTGTCTATGTTCAGCCTTTACCTACTGACATTTTAGACATCTGGCCACATAGTTGACTATGTCTACCTTCATTCCCTTCTAGAAGAATAAGGGTTTAAGGTCTGCCCTCATCTTCGTGACTCCCGGGTGAGCCATGTACACTGCTCTATGAGCCTCGTTTAGGATCAACATCCTCAACTCATCATTTGGTGGCAAGTAAATTTGACCTTTAAACCTCAATAAACCATCGCTATCAAATGAAAATCCCTCAAATTGTGGTACCATCATTGTGTTTTGTCCGATAAAACCCTTGACCTCTTTGTACCAGTCATCGTCACGTTGTAAAGATAGAATCTTTTCACGTATATTTGTCTAAAGAGGCAACACTGAAAAGATGCATGGTCTCTAACTCAATGCATCTGCCACCCTATTCATTGTCCCTTTTATGTAAGTAATCTCAAAATCATACTCACTAAGCAATTCCGACCAATGTAGTTGTCGCGCGTTCAGGTCGCTTTACGTAAATATGTGTTGTAGTCCACAATGATCTATCTTTAGTTCAAATTTTCGTCCAACAAGGTAGTGTCCCCAAGCCTTCAAGGCATATATTATGGCTAACAACTCCAAATTGTGTGTCGCGTAGTTCTCCTCATGCCTTCTAAGTTTCCTTGAAATGTAAGCAATCACTTGTCTATCTTGCATCAAGACTCCGCCCAAGCCTTCCTTGGATGCATCAGTGCATACCAATAAATCTGCATCCATGTCAGGGACCTTTAGTATTGGTGCGATTGTCAACTATTCCTTGAGCCTCTGAAACACTTCCGTGCATTTCTCGGTCCAAACAAACTTCTGGTTCTTCTTCTACTACTCCGTGATCGGATTTTCTATCTTCGAAAATCCCATGACGAATCGTTGATAGTACCCTGCTAAACCCATGAGGCTATGCACTTTCGGGACATTCATAGGTGCAGTCCATTCCATAATAACCTCAACCTTGGCTAGATCCATGGTGATGCCTTCGCTGGAGATGACATGCCCTAAGTAGTGAATCTTTGATTGATAAAAAGAACATTTGGACAATTTCCCATACAATTTGTGCTCTCGCAGACACTGTAGTACCAACTGCAAGTGCTCGTCATGATCCTCTGTCGTTCGAGAGTAAATCAAAATATTTTCAATGAATACTTGGACGAACTTGTCCAAGTACTTGCGAAACACCCCATTCATCAAACTCATAAATACCCCTGGGGCGTTTGTCAGTCCAAACGGTAAAACAATAAACTTGTAATGTCCCAACCTCATTTTAAAGGCGGTCTTAGGGACGTCATCCTCCTTGATCCGCAACTGGTGATACCCTAATTGCAAATCGATCTTGGAGAACACCATGGCACCCTTCATTTGATAGAATAGATCATCAATACTCGGCAATGGATATTGATTCTTTATCGTGGCCTTGTTCAGTTGATGGCAGTCAATGCAAAGCCTCCATGATCCATCCTTCTTTCGTATGAAAATAATAGGTGCACCCCACGGTGATACACTAGGATGTATCAGTCCCAGGTTCAACAAATCCTGCAGTTGCATTTTCAACTCTTGTAACTCTGGGGTCAACATCCGATAAGGCGTTCTTGCTATCGGTTCAGTCCTTGGTTTTAGTTCTATGGTAAACTCCAATTCCCTCTCTGGTGGCATCCTAGGTAACTCTTCTAGAAATATGTCCACAAGCACCTTCACCACTGGAGGGTGTTCTATACCTTTCGCTATGCCCTTAACATTTAATGCAAGGATCGCATAAAGCTTTCACCCCTCTCTTATACTCTTCTATAGCTATAAGGAAGAGATGAACCTCAGGGAAACTCTCTGGTTCCATCCTACAATCACATGTCTATGTCCCTCGTCATTGACCAAGCTCAACCATTTTGTCTTACAGTTGAGTATCGCCTCATGTGATTCCAACCAGTCCATACCAATCACGACATCATAAGATCCTAAGATTGTGACGTACAGGTTGGCCCTTGTGAAAAACTTTCCTAGGTTAAGGACACAGCCCATAACCTTTCCTCCAACCTTATAATTGGCTCCCGAAGCCATCTCCATGAAGCTAAACTCATCCTGTTCGACTGCCTTTACCTTAATCCTTTTTAGCACTGCACCAGAAATGAAACTCTCGGTAGCACCAGGATCTATCAAAATACTAAGGGTCTGGTCAGTGATGGTACCTGTCATCTCGAGCACAGTCGACTGATGCTATTCCTGGTGGTTATTCACCGCTACATGAATCCGATGGGCCTTGCCCATATCTCCCATGGTAGTGGGCCCAACTGATCTGAACGCTCTGGTCCTCTCCACCGGGTAGTCGCGCTGGTAGTGTGGCTCCCCACACGTCCAACACCCCTTCTTCAACCCAGTAGTCCTGGTACCTGAAGTAGAAAATGACGGCCCACCAGCCTGGAACCCTGGTTTTTTCTGCTGAACAGGCCTAAACTGTTGCTGCTGCAGGCAGTGTTGTTGTTCATGCTGTGGTCCTCGATAAGGTGTCTGTTGTTGAGGCGTCCATCATCGGGGTGTAGTGAAAGTGGATCCCATCTGGAAGCCACGATATCCCAGCGTATGTCTGGCTGGTGTCTGATGTTGCTACGCTCCAAATGAAACCTACCCCGTTGGTCTCGCTAGAGTCCTGGTCTGACCCCCACTGATAAGATCCTCCTCTGCTACGAGGGCCTTTTGAATGACATCATGCAAGGTTTGAGGCATCAAAATCCTAACCTTTTCATGTAGTTTGTTGTTAAGGCCGAACACGAACCTGTTGACCTTAAGTTTTTTCGTGTTAAGGTGTGGAGCATACCAAAGTAGCTCCATAAAATGGGCCTCATACTCAGGCACCGTACGACCTCCCTATCGTAAGGCGTTGAAATCTTCGATGACCATGTTTAGCTACGGTAGGAGCATCTTCCACCATAGAAGAGTGCTCCCTTTCAATTGAAAGACCACCATGTGGACCTTCATGTTGGAGGTATAATTGTGAAGTGCGAAGCACATCGCCATGTTCTCCAACCATGCCTCGATGGATGCGTCATTTGGGGCACCAAAGAACTCGTGAAATTTGACCTTCTCGAGTTCACGGTGAATTCTACCAGTACCGACCATAGCGCGTGGTGGAACCTCTGTGGGTACCGGCACTCTGGCCTCATCTCTGTCCAAACGGCTGATCAGTGCCTCGGACATGCGCTGAAAATATCTCATCATTCCGACCACATCACCAACTGCTATCTGCTCCTGTCTGAAAACCTGTTCGTCTCCCTGGGGTGAGCTCCCTCAGGCATGGATGCTATTGGAGGTGTCGCACCCCCTCCCCTAGTATCCTTTCTTCTTCCTCCACAGCATCCTCTAACCATGATTACCTGCACACACACAAGTCTACTCGATCAACAACAATATAATCAATCTTTCATATCAACAAAAGCCGTAGTGATCCCAAGTTGCGGGTTGAACCTTACTCTGATGCCATATGTAACGACCTCCCATTCATCATGACATCAACCTCTCATAAAAAGTGCAATAACAAATTTTCATGTGTGTGTGTACAAGGGTAACAAAGACATTACACTCTGCGTTACATCATCATGATGACCATGATTCTTGTAACGACGACAACAACATGACGATCTAAGTCACACATCAAGCATTTGGAAGCATTGAACAAAGACCAAATAGGACTGACAACCCACACGTCCTACCCTGCAAGGTTAGGACCTCCAGGACACATAAGCAATGCTCAAGCCCAGGTTCATATCAATTTTGACCATTTAAGGTCTCAGGGCTGGCGATTGTTCTAAGGAACAAGGAGGTGTCTACATCCCACTAACACAATAAAGACCAAAACTAAAAATGCTAAACTAACAAACATCAATGATGATCGTTGTGCAATAATGTTCTATGAATCCACACACATCACATAAATTCCACGGTACAAGAGAATTCGATTACTAAATCAATCATAAAATGATATAAGTTCGGGCGCAATGTGATGAACTTTATTTTAAATCAAGACGAAAGGGTAGTCATCTACTTTACTTCAAGGTGCAGAATTAATCATTCGTTAAATTCAACTGTAGCTAACATTTTTTTATTGGCAGAAGAAGTAACTATTGCCATGACCTTCCCTACATATCATGATGCAAATAAATATCGTTGAATCATGGAACAAGGTAATCAATCACATAATCAGTCTCACCCCCTATAATTTCATGGTCCATACATTCCATTATAATCATACCATTCTCTCATACTTTTGCATCTCTTAAAGGTGCAATAGTAACCTGCTTGTTTTAAGAGCGCTAAGAGAATAAATACATAATCAAACATGCTTCTCCTTTATTCATAACATAGTATGTTAAGCCCTAATATTGGCTCATTAACCCTTAATTGGGGCATATTAGATTAGGAATGTTATTTTATTTATGTCGTCTTTCTCATTAACCCTTAATTGGGGCATATTAGATTAGTAATGTTATTTTATTTATGTTGGCTTTAGGCCATTAGTTGTAATTATACCTCCTAGTCTCCTATATATACCAAGGAGACATTTTCATTTTGAATCATCTTAGACTTGAACATTTAAGTGGGGTAAAAGGATGTTTCCCTCTCGAAGAGGCTTATTATCTGAAATTATCTCTTTTTCAAGGCGTTGAGTACTTTTCCTGAGGTTTTTCTATGCTATATTGATGTTTGGTTCTTAACATATGGTATCAGAGCTCAAGCTCTTGGGGTTTCGCTGCTACATCTGAGACACCGTGGAATTTTTGCTATAACATTTTTTCTACAACGTATCAGAAGGAACCACTTGGAGGGTATTTCTTATACGGACCAAGGTACATTGGGTTCAAAATTCCGCTCCTGAGGCCTTATACTTTCGGAGATACAACCTATATAATATAGGGTTCTGGAATCATCCTGAAATGAGTCATTGTGGAATTTTCACTATAACCAATTTTCTGTAACGTTTCAGAACCTAAACTCCAGAGGAAATTTACAAAAATTAGTATGGTATCTGTGGTAAAAATTTCAGCTTCTGGGTCATCTTAAATTTGTAGATACACCTTGTGTAAGATAGGGTATCTGACTAGTCCTATTGACTAGTCTCAAGAAGGTGTTCTAGGTAAAACAAGCATAACTTCTTGCTAGAGTA
>ML789485.1:558156-582434 GCA_009831015.1 Picea engelmannii | reverse complement strand
ACAACCATACAAACAGATGTCCCTCAAGCAAGCCAAGAAGGATAATAAATTATCACCAAAGTACTATGGCCCTTATAAGGTATTGCAAAAGATTGGTACTATGGCATACAAATTGGAGTTGTCTGCATCTTCACGAGTACACCGAGTTTTCCATGTTTCATGCTTAAAAAAGGTTATAGGCAACAAGATCCCAGTTCAAACTATATTGCCAGAACTTGACGAGGAAGGAAAAATCATATTGGAGCCTGAAGCCATCACTGATACAAGAATGCACCAACTGAGGAATAGATCCATTTCAGAGTATCTCATTAAATGGAGGAAACTACAGGCTGAAGATTCCACTTGGGAAGATGAGTCCTTTATACAAAAGCATCCAGAGTTACTCAAGTGTTGTGGACAACACTTGCCTCAAGGGGAGGGGCATGTTAAGCCTTAATATTGGCTCATTAACCCTTAATTGGGGCATATTAGATTAGTAATGTTATTTTATTTATGTCGGCTTTCTCATTAACCCTTAATTGGGGCATATTACATTAGTAATGTTATTTTATTTATGTCTTCTTTAGGCCATTAGTTGTAATTATACCTCATAGTCTCCTATATATACCAAGGAGACATTTTCATTTTGAATCATCTTGGACTTGAAAATTTAAGTGGGGTAAAAGGAGGTTTCCCCCTCGAAGAGGCTTACTATCTGAAATTATCTCTTTTTCAAGGCGTTGAGTACTTTTCGTGAGGTTTTTCTATGCTATATTGATGTTTGGTTCTTAACATAGTACAACTATCAATTAATTCAAGACGCAACGAAAATAAGAGCTACCTAACCAAGACTCGAATAGTTATCCGATCACTTCCCATTTTTGATGATATTCTTAATATGGTGCACCTAAAGATTTAAGACAAAGTTAAGGTAGAAAGACATACAAAGCTTGCTCAGCTACTAAACACATAGATTCTTCCTTTTATTTATTTGATTCAATCTTGACATGGCATAAGTCTAAATTTAAACTAGTAGAGTTATTTTATTTTTACTAGATTTTGGTCACCATATTTATTTAAAATAAATAAATGGAAACAAAAAGGTAAACTTGTTGACTTAGGAAGAGACACCTAGATAAAACCTTTTAAAAGAAAATAAGGTCAGTATAAAATTTCTATGTCTTTTGATTAACAATGTCATTAAGACTCCACATGCAAGCTTACCGTATTTTAAAATGTAAAGCAATAAACAAAAATTATATATAAAATAATTGTAAAACAAATTTAGTGAAAGAAAAAATTCGAAAACAATTTAATATGGTTAACAATTTCTCCATTATAGTCTTGTTAATATTCCACAAGGTGGGTATGCTAGCTAAATGCACTACAGCTGCAGCCACATCATTCATTAATAAGCATTAACTGTTGCATAAAAATGACACCACTACTACTCAGGGATTTCAGAATTCAACAAAGGAGCCGCACCGCCCTGACTGCATCCATTATGACACCTCTTGCCATAACAGTTGCTTCCACTTATGGTAATGAAGGGCTATTCAGAAGTTTGAAGAAAGAGTAACGTCTCAATTTATGCTCCATCCAATCGCAAATCACCATTATAAGTTCTGCCAGAATAGATAGATGCAGGGTCGATGTCCCAGCTGCATGGAAGGTGGGGGAAAGGCATCAGTGGTCAATATAGCCAAAAAATTAAAAACATGTCAAGCTCCAGGATTGAGAATCTCTGTGAGATTAAGTGATTATGTATCAGTTACTGTTATTAGTAAGGATCGCAGGTATTTACAGCAACTCAGGCCACCGATTTACAACAGATTCGTGAGCACTCAAACTGCAGCCAGTCCACCCTTCAAAGGCAAACGCAGAGGCCAACGAACAACAATTTTTCATTGTTTTTGCGGCTATCTAAATTGTGATCCCAACAACTTAGCATGGTGTGTGCTTGGGTTAATTCGACCTAGAAAGAAGTGAGAGTACTACAGAAATTTAAGGCTGCCTCAATGGTGGTGTTCATCACGGTTATGAAAGATTCGCTACAACTATCCAATTTGTTTGTGAAAGTGAAGAAGATAGCTCTTTGTCCACCATTAATATTTAACTTGCTACTAGTGATATAATTGTTGTTAATATATAAAGCATGGTTCATGAAATCATAAAATTCACCAAATCAATGCTATTCAATACGTAGTAATAGAAAAATATAAATTTCCCAATCAAATGCACCAGTAAGTATAAAATCATTGTTTAATTGACAATAAAAATCCAGGAATAAGGAATAATAAAATTCATAGCTATTGGCAAATAATTATCATTATCCCATGATGTCAATGATTAATACGCTATCAAGGATAAAATTGTTTCTGACTGTTAATCATTCTGAATATCTTTTATTCTTTGAAAATTAAAATCATTGTACCATACATATAAATTATTGTCCAATATATTGTTGTCAACAACAAGAAACAGAATCCAGATTCTCTATGCATAGTTCTTTAAGAATTTCCCTATATAATTCATGGAAGGATCGTAGGCCTATGTACCTATTGCAGTTATATGTAATCTCGCAGCTATAAAATTAAAATTAAAGCAGATATATAAAAAAGAAAACAAACGTGGATTGAAGTTAAAGGCCCGTCGCATCACCAGAACACCAATAAAAATGTGGACTACAGTAAGCGAATGCCAGGCCCATAAGGATAACTGATCAAAGGGATCGCAGGGATTCTATCAGTCCAGGCACAGTAAAAAGAGACACAACAAGAAGGCATGACAAACCATGTGCAGAGGTCGTACAGAAGGACACGAGTCAAAAATATGGCAAGGACATCCACAGAGGTAGGTGGCTGAAAGGTTCGCCTTTGCATCACCATCCTTGCACAGAAAAGTAGGGCATTGAGATCAATGGGTATTTTAACGCTAAGGCGATGACCGTAGATCATGCTCCTAGCTGACTACTCAGGCAAGGACTGATGAGCTAGGGACGAAAAATGACAATCCCATGGGTCACAGTCAAACACCACAGGGTTGTCAAGTCATGCGAGGACGAAGGCCACAGGAAATCAATCAACCAAACAATGAGCTAGGCTAAGTAAAAGGGGTCTGTTATCATTCTAAATAACCAATCCTATTACAAACCAATGTGCAGATCCAAGCATAAGTCCTAATGCATTCACTCTACAAAATAAAAGTTCGTATTGTTGCCTATTCACCCGCTTTGAATGACCTCCCGTGCTCCATGCAACTCTCGCTCGCGGACCGTTGAGACCTCACCGGTACCTCCCAGACAATTCTAGGGGTACTCTTCTTCCCCCCAAGCTGCAAAGGGGCCACACACTATCCAGAGATCTCGTCTAGCTCCCAACTCGACTCGCAAGGTCGAGCACCCACTCCTCTTCGAGCTGGGTATCCCAACTCCCCACAAGTAAATCAGTCAAGTTGATATTTCTGCAACGTAACGTTATGCCAACGGAAGATGATCCTTCATCCTTCTCCTTCCTTTATTTTATAGAGTTTCAAACTTCGTTTCTTTCCTAAAATCTCATTTAATTAAAGTTTTAGAAATAATTTCCTAAAATTTCCTCTCCGTACAAGTGTCCCCCATCCGTTACATTCCTCCATAATTTAATTTCTTTAATTAACTAAATATCTTGAATTCTGTCAACCACCTAGAGTAACTCCTACAATCGCTCCTAGGTGTCCCTAGATTCCCTTACAGGGTTTAAAGGCTTTCCCTATTATGAAATTTATAATTCAGTTTAAAATTAGAAAGATCTTAAATGTGCATTCTTTACTAAGTTGACTTCCCACTTTTTCCCTTAAGTTCTCCTTTTTCCTTTTTATGTTACCTCCTTTCCCTAGTTTCCTATTTTTTATTTTTCCTCTTTCACCTTTTACTTAGAACTCAAAAAGGAAGGTGTGGAATATAACCCCTTTTCCCTTCTATCATTAATTTAGTATCTTTTAAATTATCAATAATAAAATAATTAATTCCCTCTTTACTTTTATATCCACAGATTTTATTTCTTATGAATAATTTAATTTCTTGCTCCCTTCATGTTACAAAATTTTATGAAGACCATAATTATTACTTAAGTGGTTTTTTTTTATTTTAAATTTTATTATTTCATTTTATTGTATCTTTTTTATTTATTTATTATTATTATTATTATTATTATTATATATATATATATATATATATATATATATATATATATATATATATATAAAGGTAGATAAAATTTTACCCCTAGCGAAATTTTAGGCTTAGTACTTAGATTTTGTAGTGGGGGACATTTAATTAGGGAAATTGTTGTAAAATCTTTTTAACATGTTATTTGTCTTAGGGCCATCTAGGTTCATCCGTTTATCATCATCAACGCAACGTGTCCTTGAGGACACACTAGGTGCTCCAAGGGTGTCACTCGCCTCATATGTTCCTTTACGCGACGTGCCCTTCAGGACGCACTATGTTCTCCAAAGGTGCCACTCACCTCTTGACTAATTGGTAGACATCAATAACCCCTGGAGTCAACACTCCGCCAGGTGAACTTTTGGGAGACTAAGGGCTTCTAAGGAATAAGGCCCCCAACTTATTGTGCACCCCTTAGAATCATCATGAGTGACTATTGCTTTCTTCCCTCACAACATCGTGGGTCCTCTCGAAATAGGTAATCGTTAACCTACAGTTCGAGCCACGGCAAGAGTGCTAGTAGGTTGTGGCAGGGATGTTGTCCACACCTCTCTCTCAACCTCTTTGGTAGTCATGTGTGACCCCTTTACTCATGTGAGTCTGGTCAGCAAGCTATCGTCAGCCTGCATCATCAACAAATCATGTCAGAACATATCCACATCACATCATCTAATCAGATGTACTAATATCACAGTAAAACAATCAAACCCCAGTAGCACACTCCCTGACTCGATCCAGAGTCCAAGGGGTTCCATCGATGTCTCTACATCCTCAAGGTCCAAAACCCTGCACACTCAATAAAACCCAGTCAATAGCACCTGTCTATGTCAATGTAATAAAACAACATATCATCAACCCATAACGCCTCATAATTAAAATCATGAGTTTTAATAGCATAATAATCTGGATCACTTGCGAGCAAGTGTCCTCAAAGAATAAGTTCGCTCAATGCACCAAAGCGGGATGTTACAAGGTTCATCCAAATTGAAAATAAGGTTGAGAATACTTAGAAATATCAATGTGGCACTATCTAGGAGTATTCATGGTAGTAACGATAGTAAGAATAGTAGGGGACTTTCCAACAATGAATTTTGGAGAGCCTTAAGGAAGTAGAGATGAATTATCAATAGGTTTTTTAAGGTTATCAAGTACCATAAAAAATATAGAAATAACTACATCAAGGTAACACCTATGTTAAGTAGAGAAAATTAAGTATGAAGACTCAACTACATCCCTCAAACCAATAGGTATATGCTCAAAATTTTCCCCACAACCATTAATTTATGCAGTTGGCTCAAACTCTGTAGAGTGTTTCAGATCTGGTGTAATAGGATGCGTATCATTATTTACTTTTCATATGCCAAGATGAGGTCACAAAGAAAAAGGAAAGGGAAACAATGTGAGTGTGGGTAGAATGTCGATATCCCATACATAAGTAACATGCTTATGCAAGTTTCCCAAACTCTTTAAAATAAACATGAAAATGTAGAAAACATCTTGTCTTCTTTCTTTTACCACCTATCCAAGTATTTATATTTCGACCTCCTCTTCTTTTCCCTAAGAATAACCTATTCCGAAAAAATTCATACTTCATACAATCAAAACTAAACTATAATGTAACATCATAATATCTCTATATATATTCAAATTAAACTCTAATGTAACATCAATTTATATATATAATTCAATGACTAATATAGAGACCTTGGCTAATCTGTTTAAAGAAAATTCAATTTTCATTAATCACTATTAAATTTCCAACTAACCTAAATATATTAAGAAGAAATAACTCTTCTACATTGGATAATAATAATATACATTCTATCCTAATTCTTTATTATAATAATTTTATAAATAATGTATATTACAATACTCATCTACAATATAATTAATAGACAATGAATACATATTCATATTTCCATTCACTCCATATTTCCATTCACTCCACTTAAGAAACTAACATAACGAATTGATAGAATATATGATTATAAAAATAAAATATAAACATTCGTGCATTCAATATGAAATTCTTATTTTTCAATATTATAAATTACTCTTACGATAATCTAATAAGACCTCTCATTCCATTCACTCCACTTAAGAAACTAACATAACGAATTGATAGAATATATGATTATAAAAATAAAATATAAACATTCGTGCATTCAATATGAAATTCTTATTTTTCAATATTATAAATTACTCTTACGATAATCTAATAAGACCTCTCATTCAATGTAATATCAAATACATATAGAATGCCACACCTTAGGATTAAATTTGCAATGTTAACATGTATTGGAAGATGACTCATAATACATAAATTGTTTTGGATTATAAATTGATTTGTCATTTGCGATGTTAACATATATTGGAAGATGACTCATAATACAAATAAAGATAATTTTTTCCATATTACATTGTTTGATGAGTAAAATTTTGAAAACTCATTTTTAACAATCAATTTCCTACAGCCAACAACTTATAATAATATAAAAGAAAATTGATAATAATGGTCTTCACCATCGACTACAATGGTATGGTCAATTCAATCGATAGTTTATTTGTGTGAACGATGCATTAATTGTATTAGAGGTTTAAACTAAGTAGAAGAGACAAATAGGTAACTAGTAGTTGCCGAATGTTAAATAATGAAAATAGAAATATTGTTTGAGGCCCAATAATATTGGGCAAGAATTTAAACCAAAGAAAAGATAACAGAAATTAAATTAGATGGATGGGGGGCTGCTATAATTGAAGACATTGGGATACAAGTGGGGAGATTTAGATGACCTATAGTATAAAAGACCACAGATGTCAATTTATAACACCTTACATGCCAACATTTCATGTTTTTCTTACAAAAAATCTATTACAGTAATATATTCTCTTTTCGGTGTTGAAATCAAAGGAATATCAAATCTTATAGAGACAAAATTGTGCATCTTCTGTAACATATTTATTCACTCGAGACTATTTCAACAAAAGGTCATTACAGTTTGTGAATAGAACTAACAAAGAAATAACATATACTTTAAAAATTTGAATCCTTAATCCTAATTTCAGAAATGTTTAACTTGAATTTTCATGATGAATTTTCATGATGCATGTGGGATAAATTGGTCTAAGTTTATAAAATGAAATAGGCATCTGAAACATTAGGACTTCATGGGCGGTCACCCATCTCAATACTACTCTAGCATAAGTTTGTTTCACTATGGGGTTCTAATGGGATTTGACGTATTAGCGCTATGTTGTAGGAATGTACATAAGACCACTAAGGGATCATTATGTAATGTTTGTAATTAACAAATGGAGATGACATTACATTCCATTTCCCATCAAAGGGTGAATATCATGGTTTATCAAGAGCATAGGATTGAAATATTGATTCAGTGGACAAGGTGGATGGCCATAGAGATCCACCTGGATCGTTCCTCCCCCCTTAGGAAGCAATGGCCCCCATTGCATCAAGTTCCCTTGGGAGAGGGGGAAAATTCTACCAAATCTGAACCTTGGTGAGCCACTTTCCCTGTTGAAGTAGATGTTTTGCTTGTACTTTGCCCGTGGAAGGATGTCATCAACCTGTTGGAGGTGTTGGATCCATTCAACATATATGGATGCATATTTTTTCTTGGTTTGAGTGTGGGAGGACTCTGTCGATGAAGACACATCAAAAAGAGTTATATCAATGGAGACTAATGGTTGGAACCCAAAGCACACCTGAAAAGGGCCAATAGAGATATGTTGAACATATGGAAGACTCTCATTCTCTTTATACTCCTATGGAATCTTGTTGACCTGCTTCTACTTGATCGAAACCTCTTGGGTCGAGGTTGTAGTGGTCGCAGTAACCTTTTGTTCATCGTCTGACTGGATCATGAAGCTCTAGCGGAAATTTTTTTTTTTGATATATTGCTCTGCGACATTGTTTTTCTAATATCAATAAAGTTGAAGTATTCGAAACTACCTCTAGTACCATATCGAGCTGACCTCCCAAAGTAACAATGACACTGTGGGGTTGCGGCTCATATATAGTGTGATGTTTCCACATATATGGTTGTCCTAAAATAACATCACATAATTCAAGTGGGGGAACATCACACACTACCTCATCCTTGAAGGGCTTAATGCCATAGGACAAGTGACATTGTTGGCTAACATGAATGTCTCATCCCCAACTCAACCATCCAGTGTTGTATGGTTGGCAGTGTGGCATTGTTCGCATATTCAATCTCTTAACAACATGGGATGATATTGGGTTCATTTGACTCCTGATATCAACAATGAAATGTAGTGGGGTCTCCTTTACCCACATCTACAACTGGAAGAGGTGCTCCCTGTCCTCAAGATCATTTGATTCTTCTAGTTCTATTGTTGTGGCCGAAAGGTAGTAGTGGATTTTAAATCGATGATCGGTTTCCCTTTATTCTGCTCTGAATAAAAGTCAGAGTTTAGGTCAACCACCTACAATTGTTTCAAGCGACATTTATTGGTGTTGTGCTAGGGGATTTTGTGGAACTCACACCAATTTCCAGTGTCTTTCCTAAACTTCTCATTACCCTTATTTTCTTGCATCTTGGACTAGATCCCTTGAGGTCCTGATCTTTCCTTCATTCTGTGAGTTAGGGTTGTGTTTTACATACTTTTCTTGTGGCATATTTTCAAACCTGATAGGTGCCACTCCGAGTCTTTGATTATCTCGAGACCCAACTCTCTATACATTGACCTCATTAGGGACCTTCTATGAGAAAAAACAAGGAGAAAAGTGATGTGATACCACTGATCCAGATTATGAGGAAAAAAATGAGACAAAAAACAAAACAAAAATATAGCTTGGCTACTTTTTATTCACAACAAGTTTTACATCACACTCCATTGCATGCTTAAAGGGCCTCCTTCACATCAATTATATATGAGAGAGTGAGAGGAGAATCATTCCCATGATGCATGTGGAATAAATTGGTGTAAGTTTAAAAAAATCCATAGGCATGTAAAACATTAAGACATCCAAGGCAGTCACTCGTCCCAATACTACTCTAGCATGAGCATGATTAACTATGGGTTTCTAATGAGATTCGACGTATTAGATATATGTTGTAGGAATGTACATAATACCACTAGGAAATCATTACATGATGTTTGTAATTAACAAATGAAGATGGAATTACATTCCATTCTGCTTCAAAAAGGTGAATATCATGGTTTATCAAAACCATAGGCTCGAAATGTTGATTCAATGGACAAGGTGGATGACCATAAAGATCCACCTCGATGAAATACATATCTACTGCAATCAATTGTAACATTATGTAAATTTGTACATAAAAAAAAACTTATGCTTTTATTACTTTTGGTGCAGCTACAACAAATATGGTCACTTTCATTAAACCAAATAGGGTTGTGGATGGTATTTTTGGGTGGAAAAATAATCTTCTATAGGTTATCAACTACTTTCCCAAGGAGCTAGTATTTGATACTAAGAGAAATTGCAATCCACACATTGCATATGAGACTATTATTCCATTGCAATCTAATTACAATCTAAATTTTCAGAGAATAGCTCTCACGGAAAATTACCAATTATCCTCATGAATTTTAATGTAAACATCAATGTAACGAAAGTTGATTATAAAACAGGTCTAACATATATTGCATATGATGTAATTTTTCCTTTTGTCAATATGTATTGATGATATTTTGAAGGGAACCTATGGACTTGAATCCTAACATTTTATTATTCAAGAGTTTTGTATTCAAGTCCTACAAGGTGTATCGGTTAGTACAATAGTGGAAATCAAGCAACAAATGTCTTGAAGATGGAAAATAAGGGAGAACAAGATTTTGTTTACTCTCTAGAAAATCAACGGATAAGAAATATGAGTTCATTCATCCCCAACTATAATTATGATGTCCCTGCCATAGCAAGGACATAATGTTTTGGGTTGTTTCCATTATCTGAACGCACACTTTCTGAGACATGGAAATATGTTTAACCTAAAGTTTTTTAGTCTGAAGTATGCTTATGGTACGGGAGCCAGGAGGGTGGTAGCGTTATTTCTTGTCTGACAGTCCAATTCACTGTAGTCTATGCTCCCCACACCGCCGTCGATGTGCATTCACTTGAATATCAGAAAAAAAAAAAAATCCTCTCTTTCTAGTCGAGCTTGCTTACACACCCTCTAAATATGAACTCTGATGACTGGCGGTGATCAGTGATGCATGTGGTTTTTATGGTTTCTATGGCTTCAGTTGCCTCATTGAAATGTGTGTGGTTTTTATGGTTTCTAGGGTTCAATTGTCTCACGAAAATATTTCCAACTGCCATCTGCAACACTTTCCTTCTAGATCGCCCCTCCTCCCGAATTGAAATATCTCATATTTTGTTTCACCTCACAGTATTTTCATAGTATTTGTGTATTTGTTGTTTGTTGAGGTAGGGTGTTTGATTTCGCGGATAAACACAGAGGTACTTACAATGAATATAAACAAAGAGGTGCTTACAGTGATTGTGGATTGCCCCTCCTCCAAAATTGAAAGATATCATCTTTTGTTTCACCTCACAGTATTTTCACAGTCTTTTTTGTTTGTTGAGGCAAGGTGTTTGATTTTATGGATAAACACATAGGTGTTTACAGTGATTCTAAACAGAAACGCACTTACAGTGAATCTCTCCACTCAGAAGTTTTCCTTGTATAATCTTCACTGGGAAACACTCTTCTTAAGCATGAATTTACTGGATAGATTCTTGTCTAAAGGGGCTTTGGGATTTTAGAAACGATAACCATATACATGTCCTGGGTATCGCCTACATGATACTTGCAATCATAATTGAAGAAAATCAACCTACGAATTGGTATAAATTTCAAACTTTCCTTTAACATTTATTTGCAATCATAAAATGCATTTATATTTGCAATTGTGACAAACGTCTTACAAAATGAAGCATATTAATTCGTGCATTTGGTTTCCAGTTTAAGGAATGAAACATTTACAATCGCAAATAACGCAACTGTGACAAACGTCTTACAAAATGAAGCATATTAATTCGTGCATTTGGTTTCCAGTTTAAGGAATGAAACATTTACAATCGCAAATAACGCAACATGAAGTTGTTGCAATGGAATGGATTGTCCTTAAAGTTTTGAATTATCGATGCTCCTTGCCAACGACCGCTACCTTCTTCTTGTATTTCTTGCACCTCGATGAATAATTCTTTGAGAAAACCAAGAATGCTAATAAGATCTAGAGAGTATGAAATATTTTTTCTTTATGTTGAACAATGATGATTGTGTGAAAATTATATATTTTATTATACCATCTGTAGAATTGGTAGGTTTACTGTTAGATATATGGAAAATTGTTTTTTAAATGATAGATCATATGGAAACTAAGAGAAATATGGGTTTAGTTTTGTATAAATTTATGTAATGTATTCTTTTCTAAAATAGAAGAATCTATAACATCCACCCAAAAAAGATAAAAAAAAAATAATATTGATTGCAAGCCAGAAATAATAAGCATTTAAAATTATTCACTGATTTAACTCACAAAAGCAGTGAAAACAGAACGAAAAGGAAACATCTAACACCTAAATCCTAGATTAAGATGTAATGTGGAGAAAAAAACTTAGACATCGGCCTTGACTTCAAAGATTGAAAAGATGTCAAAATAACAGGAATTTAAAGATTAAAAAATAACTTTAACAAAGGTATATAATGTGCATGCAAATTTATACCTACCCTTCTCCAAGTGAAAAAACCTGATAAGACATCTTCTTCACAGTTGGGCGAATTTGATCCCCAACTAACCATTTCTCATGGTATTGAAAAGAAAATTGAATACCACATGTCCATAAATGTTTGTGACAACTTAAATATTTCTAGATTCATAGAAGCCATCTTCCCATCTCAGCATCCTGCAATGTCAATGATGAGAAACAACACCCTTCTTAATTCAACAACAATTTTAAAGACAATTCAATTTAACGAGAAAATATTAACATAGGTAACTTTTACTTAGAATCAAAATTCACCTAAAATGAAAATATATATTTTGTTATGCATATTTTCGTTAAAATTATCTATACTTACCCCAATGATGATCTCAAGCCCAATATGGAAAAAGTAAAACACAAATAAAAACTACAACAACTATCTAACTCGTCAAGCATCACACTTTGGTTCAGGGCTAACATATATGACTTACTGTAGTCCCATTTTTCTAAATAAGCATCGCACTTGTTGTTCAAAAATGATGTTGGAGCAGCACTTAATAATACAACTATAGAGCATTTACAATATAAAGAATAAAAAATAAATATCCATGGCCATCCGCTTTTGTTTAGGAGAAGCCTCTCTCTCTTTCTACCCTAAATTTTTCAGTTTCACCCATGATCTGCGGTAAAAATTAGTGACTTATCTGGTAATTCTTCTAATCTTTATAGTATTTATCAGGTAGTAAGTACATATTCTAGTTTTACGTGCATGAAAATGATTTATTTTAATCTGTTTTTAATTGAATGACAGCGAACAAAAATTTGTGTTTTTCACGTTTGTTTTACCTATAGAGGCATAAGTATCTTGGGAATAACCTTGAAAGCAAAGAAGGAAGATTAGAATTAGTAAAACAAACATTATATATATATGGAAATTTAAACAATTTATATATTTTGATTGAAATTTAGACCATTGAAATATTCATTTTGCTTCTTTCCAGATTGGGAAAAATTGTTTTTCTTTGAGAATGAATCTAAATATGTAACCCCATATACCATCCTACATGGAAACCGCCTTCATGAACAGATTGTGAAACAATGCCCATGAGTCCTACACTACCTACACCGTAAACAAAATCCTTGCCCATGAGTCCTTGAAACCTGAGAATGTAAACAAAAGAAAAACGGGCGTTAAGTAAATAAATGATTAAATATGAGTGAGAAGCTTGGGAAGTTTCTGTGGGGATGATTCCTTACCATAAATCCTTATTACTGTAAAGGAAGCAGAGTAGAGGGAGGTCGAAGGCCTTCAGGGTCTTCAACCAACCCTGGAGAAAAAATGATATCCAGTGCAATAGGGAGGGTGGGTCAAGAATGGGGATACATCCTCGTAATCATATGTGTTAAGGTGTATGTGCAACTCGCTCAGATCAGAAGCTGAAATAGACTAGTAAATTCTTACAACGAAATAACAGAAAAATGCTCCCACTATAATAAAGTAAAGATCTTGATTTTGGTAAACGTACACATGATAAACGTTAGTTGAATAAATGAATAATTATGGCTTAATTTTTGAAAAAAATCTATGCAATAAACCTTTATAAATTCACAAACATAGTACATGTTCTTTGAATCCTGGGTTTCTGGATAAAAAATGTCAATATATGGAAAAAAATATGGCAAGTTATAAGAAAAACTTAATATGGATCATGCAACATCAGAGATCCTAACATGTATAACATAACATGAAATGTGAGAGGATTGAAAGTCTTTGTAAGTTTATAAATGATAAATATCCTTGATCCTCAAGGTTATAAATTCAAGACTACAAATTGCACAATCAATAGATTTATCAGTAATTGTACAAATTTGGAAGTATATATCAAGATTTATTTGTATTAATCTACGAATTTTCAAGATTAAAAATTGTGGATGTCAAATAGCAAAGCTTGCTTCAAAATTCATGATCACGACAATCGAATAGCAACAAGGATGGGACAACTGTGAGTTTTGTGGGGTATATGGCAGGGACATTCCCACATGTGGCTTGTTCAACAAATTTTGTTGGAATTAATTCCAAGCACACCACAAACTTAATATAAATAAAATCCACTAAAAGTTTTTACAAACATAAGTATGGTGATAAAATAAATTGTGTTCTAATGTGTTAAATTCTTAAATATTTACCATGTAACCAATGCTAAATTTTAATCACGACCATTCTCATTGTATACGTGATTACAGAAACATACTCATAATAAAATATTTAAATAATAAATTTTGTATCTATGCATAATCCAATACTTTTAAAAAGTTTTATTTACAAATCTTATTTACGTCATCTTAGTTTTATCTATGTATCGAAATCTTATTTACGTCATATTGTCGATTTTTGAATGATTGATCAATTTAACTCCCTACCAACTTTTTTGGGTACTCTTCTTTTCTTAAGGACCATTATGCCACAATGGAGTTATATGGACAAAATACTTTCTAACAATGATTGAAGGTTACAATGGGAATCTTCGCTTCTCTAAAACCTTCAATAGACCAAACTTTACAAGAATCAAATAAAATTCATTTCAATTTTACAATGACCATGTAGCATTAGGGTGCATAACTATATTTTCTTTCAAGCCTAGTCTTTCCTTTTATAATACTTGTGGCCACATGTCAAACCCATGAATAATTATAGTTTACTAATTATTTATTAGCTTAATTTTCACACTTTTGTGTTTTATCATATGCACAAGCTCACATGTATTTAACCATTTAAAAATTTTAAATAATGAATTTTACTCACACTTCATCAACTCCTATAATTATTCCTATGTGTTCCCTATGTCTTTCTATCAAATTTTAAATAATGAATTTGACTCACACTTCATCAACTCCTATAATTAGTCCTAGGTGTTCCCTATGTCTTCCTATGGTTTCCTATGTTAGTGGTGCATGAGTAGTTACTTTTCTTGGTCACTTAATATTTTTCTTTATTTATTTTTTTTGTAGGTAAGAGTTTTTATATATAAAGAGCCTTCAAAACCCAAACCTGAGTTATAGATTGTTCAATATTGTTGTACTGTAATAACTGAACTACCCCAAGAGGAAACAAATTCAATCAGCAGGTATTGTGGTCTAAATGCCTACCAGCCTAGTAAAACTGTACACAGAGCTGAGAGAAGTAAACTAAAAACATGAGTAGAATCTCAATAGTTGTCATACACTTGGCTTATAACCTGGCCAGGTGGCGTGGGTTGCCTTGCCCTAGGGCTCCTCTTCGATAGGTGTTCCTCTCCATTCCATTTGCGTGTCGGCATCCGAATTACCCTCGTCCAATCTGGTGTCTGGAAATGTGTCTCCCCATGGAGTGGGTGCATGGAAGCCCACTGCTGCTACAACCTCCCTGTCCACGTGCATAGCTTGCCCAAAGTTGCCACCTTCTGCTGGAAGCGCCTGTTTTCTCCTACCGAAAGTCTCTGCATGAGCATGCTCTCTTGCTCTCGTTGTATTTGGTGTGGAGTGGAAGGTCCCCTGGAAGGTGGAGAGGAATTGGAGGAGTGTAGAGGTCTTCCCATCTAGTAGCTACAGTTGAAATTGTAGGTCCTCCAAGCCTTGTCAGAGCTCGAAGACCAGCCCATAGGCTAGGTTGTCCTGTAGTTGCGAGTCTAGGATGGATTCGGAGAAAGAGTGCGGCTTGTGTTGGGTTTCTTGTAGAAAAGGTAGCGCCTCCAAGGGTGGGCTAGTGGGGGAGGCTTCTAGTGTAATTGTAGGTACACTGGATGGGGAATTTGTAGGTACTGCAGGAGGTGCCCAAGAAGTGGAGGCCTTGTCCTAGATGGATCCTGAGAGTGAGCCCAGCAAGTTGTCCATGAGAACCAAGCCTTCAAGCCGGGAGGCAGGCGGGGAAGAGGTGGCGAGTGGTTCAAGTTTAGGCTGCAAGGAGTGCGAGGAGTGTGAGGAAAGTGATGAGTGTGAGGGGGACAAGTCAGGGGGAGGTGTAGGCACATGAGGCCGAAGTGGATGCCAGGGTGAGCCTCTCCTTGGTTTTCTTCTTTGCCTCGGCATTGTGACGGCTCAGTGGAGAAGGTTGGGCTGAGGGGAAAGCCCCAAGTGGATGAAGAGGGGTTGGAGAGGAACCAGTTGTAGGAGAGTGCTAAGGAGGAGGGAAAATTGAATGAGCCATTTCTGCGTGGCTGGAGAAGATGAAGGTCGAGCCACATGTGAAGAGTAATAACGCTTTCAATGAGAGCAGCCATAGAGGGGACATCAAGAACAACCAACACACCAAGTTTAATGGTGCCTCAGACGTCGTAGGGGAATTTAAATGCATAGGAGTGGCGGTTGTGCTTGGCACGGATCTGTCACATGGCCTTTGCCACGCTGGCCTATGTGCGCCTCTTCAGCATGCCATGTATCCCACACCATCACCCATCCGGGGGTTAATATTTTTATTTATTATTATGTGAGACTACATTTTTTATCTCACAATTAAAATTGAGATTGAATTCTAGATCATTTATGTTCTCCATATTTTTCTGAGTGCAATTGAAATTGATTTAAATACTAATTAAAAGTTAGTTTAATTAACTTTCATACCCATTTTCTTAACTATTATGCTTTATTGTTATTATTTATATTTCAATTAGACATTCATCATATTATGATTACTAAAACAATATCTGCACATTTATTTTTAAGCTAATATTTTGATTACTCTTTTCTAATATCTAGTATATTGTAAGATTATTTTCTCTTAATATGAAATGCATAGTAAAATAATTCTTTTGGACATTTTCAATTAAATTTCCACTTCACTAAGAATTAACAAATTTTATTAGTGATACCAAGGGTTCTTTGCATTTCATTCCCTTCACAATTTATCTTTTCGTATTTTCAATGGTGCCATGATTGCATGTCCTTCAAGTACTTGATTTTTTATGATGGGGAAATGACACAATAGTGGAGACATTATTAAATCATATTTTCTTCCCTTTTTTGAGAGACTAATGGTCACTCAGGACTAATATATTTACCTTATTATGTGTCCCTTAGCTAATCCTCGTGAGTAACTAAATCTATGTCCCAACCTCACAACAACATGCAACATCAGATTAAAAGTCTTGTTCAATTTTTCAACTTGTTCTATGGAATGAATGACAATAGTTGGAAAGAGAGATGATGCTCCAAATTCCCTAATGAAACTCAGTATAGCTCCATACAACCACATTACCCATATGTGAATTAATAATTAATCAATAATGATCTTTATACACACACTACATCAAAATGTCAATCATTTTTATAATTCAAATTAAAATATAACCTATTTAATTAACATTTACTATTTACATACTTGATCTAAAGTTAAGTAACAAGTAAACACAATCCCGGGTCAATACACCCTTAAAATTTCATGTTACACTTATGTAAACCTTTAATAATATCTACAAATTAATAGATACCCATATCTCTTATATAAACATCCCGTTAATAACATCAAATTAATGATTAATTGATTCATCAAAACATTATATGAATTAATAAATTAAACATTCAATCATCATCATATTAACCCAATCATATATTGAAAGTTTAGGTCCCATCATCAAAATATTCAAATAACCAGGTCCATCAAAACATTATATGAATTAATAAATTAACCATTCAATCATCATCATATTAACCCAATCATATATTGAAAGTTTAGGTCCCATCATCAAAATATTCAAATAACCAGGTCATTTGTAAATAGATTTCCTAAAATAATAATTTATAATATATCTTAGTAGTAAAAACAAATGGGGAATTATAGTGAGTTTCACTTTAAACATAATTGAAGGTAAACTTGGATGTAAGTGAATGGTTGATTAGTAGATTAAAATAATTAAAGGAGGTCCTAACTAGGTTCAATAATGTGTATCTTATGGCATGAAATTCAAATCTTAGACAGTCTTAGGGCGATAAAAGTGGACAATGTCTTATTAGTCCAAAGCACGATTATAGCAATGAGTTTGCTATTGATTTGACATTAATTTGCTTTATATTTTAAATTTGCTTGTAAAATTTAATATTTAACTTAAGAAAATAAATATATATTTTTTGATATAGTAAAAATATTTATTTTACTGATTTTTAATTGGATAATATATTTCAAGTCTTCTTGTTTCCTTCATGTATTTCAATATTTAAAATTAATTGCATAATCAATAACAATTCAAGTCTTCTTGTTTCCTTCATGTATTTCAATATTTAAAATTAATTGCATAATCAATAACAAATTTTAATTGGTTGTACAACATATATAACACTTATTACACCACTACAATAAAATATCATAACATATTAAAATATATATGCCCAGCGATTTGACTCGTAAAGTCTATGAAGGTATACATACCCTAACCCCCTCTGGATTTGAACCTGTGACCTCTTAAGAGGAAACACATGTTCTTAACCATTAGGCCCACATATGTTAAGATAGTAAAATATATATTAGAAAATGTGAAATGTTTATTTTTATTTTTTATTTTTTAAATAATATTTGCATTTGTTTTGCCTAGCTTAACTAGAAGGAAATTCAGGTTAATCTCAAAACTAAATGGCAGCTACATTAAAGTAAAATTATGGTAAGATATTTTGTCCAGTTATGACAAATCTATAAACTATGTGTCATCATCGAGTAATACGACTTTCTCCATCCCTTGTGAGTCTATGTCTAATTCTTTTAAGAAGCTAATTTATTTTAAGATTATGAAACTAGCTCATTTGTTAGCATATTATTCATGTTTCAAAGTAATCATCATCATCAATAATTATAGGGTGTTAACTATCATCTTCACTTCTAAATTTACTTGGCACAGACTAAGCTGCCATGAAACCCTTGTTACATTGATGGAGTTAGTTACACTTTAGGGTGTATACAGATGATCATATCGATCAATCTATCACACTTTCTAATATCTATCATTTTCTGTATCCGTATATGTTGAGTTATACTCATATATAGATGATCATATCAATCAATTTATCACACTTTCCAATATCTGTCATTTTCAATTTCTATATATGTTGAGTTATACTCAATTGTCCTTCAATTTTATAATATTATTTTTAAACAATACTTGTTTCTCTTGAAATTCAACGTTAATCACTTTTACAATTCCCTCATTCTCTAATATTTATAAAATTACAAAACAAGAGTATTGTATGAAATATGCCATCCAATCACTCTTGATTTCACATGGAATGCTACTTTATGGAATGTAATTCATTATCCAATACACCTAAGTAAAGTTTGTAACATATCTTAAATAAAGAAAAATGTGAAATGTTCACTTTGGTGAATTATAAAAATGACAAAGGATTCCTTATCTTATAGTTGCATCATTATGATAAGATAATACTATAGTACATTAAGTTAAATACATTAAAGAAACCATAACATTAATATTATAAAGGTAAATAAGCTCATTTTCATTGAAATGAATCAACCAAAACTTGAGAATTATTATCACCTAAAAAATTATCAAAAAGTTTATAACATTAATATTATAAAGGTAAATAAGCTCATTTTCATTGAAATGAATCAACCAAAACTTGAGAATTATTATCACCAAAAAAATTATCAAAAAGTTTATTCTTAACCATAGACACAGTGACGCCAAAAATATGGAAAAAAAAAAGAACTACAATTATTGTATTATTTATATGGAAAAAAGAAAAATAAGAGCTAGAATTATTGTATTATTTTTGGAGATTTTGAGTTGAAACGGATCATTATATTCTCATTTTAATTTAAATAAGTTAACTTAAACTTGAGAATCATTACAATTGAAAAAAATATTAAAAGGTTTATTGTTGATCACAAACATAATTATGCCAGAAGTTTGGTACAAAAGGAAAAATTAGACTTAAAATTAGTATATCATTGTTTGAGTTTTTGAATGAAAATGGATCATTATATATTTTGTCATCTATTTTGGTACTTTGTGGGTGGAAAATTTGGAGCTATTAGCTTGTAGGTCTCATTTTAGGGGTAGGTAACTCTTAGGTGATTTGAGGTCCAAACACTTTTGAAGCTTATTTGAGACCTTAAATGACCACTTTTAGACTTTAAAATTTGTGGACAAAATTTTCAACCTCTTGATACTATTCTACACATTTATATCTTTCTAACACCATGAAAATTACTGGAATTGTATTTTGTATGAGAAACTACCTATCCTATTGACAACCATGACATTGATTAGATGCTACATTAGCTTCCATTACTCACATAAGTTGAGCTAGTCACATGTGGACTTTCGAGAAGATTCTAGAGGGTGAAAAAAACTAACATTGATTGGGAATTGAGACATGAAAAAACCATAACCCTAATATTAATGGCCATAAGGCCATTGATCCAGGTGGATATCAGTGGCCACCCACCTCTTCCAAATTCCAATTGCCTCATCTTGACAGTTTTCAGTTCAACACATTTCTCTGTAATGGGGACACTTCGTTGTAATTATGGGTTACGCACTTATGTGGTTTTCTTGAAGCCATACACAACATGGAAGTGGATATTGGTGTTCACCCATCTAGTCCAACTGCCTATTTTGACAGTTTTCATCTCAATACATCTTTATGTACTTCTAGGGCCGTTTTGATGCCTTAAACAACATTGTTTTGGGCTTGAAATAGTCAAATTGTTGACAGATTTTGATGGCATAATGTGTATTTCTCGAAAGTACATTTCCAACGGGCTATCACACACCTAAAACATAGATTGTATGAAAAATTTATGACCCTAGGAAGTTGATGTACTAACTTACCCCAATGAAGCCCACATGACTTTTGTTGCTTCATCTCCTAGGGTTAGGTTTTTCGATGTATATAGTTTTGGCATTCATGTTTATTGTAGAAAGGCCTTCAAAGCCTCATTGTACTCATCTTCTTGTGAATGAGCGTAGCCATCACATATCTTCTCAAAGATAAATATACCACCATTCTAGCGTGTCTAACACTTTGTATTTTGATAGTCTTTGTACATTTCTTTCATTAATAGAAATCATGTATTATTTTATTTCTTTGTTTCTGACAATATTTATGTGCTCTTCATTGTAATATCTCTACCTTCATTTCATTTTGAAAATAATCTGGATCAGTGGTATTAGTGCGGGTATGCTCTCCATCAGAACAAGGGTTTGAAACATGCTACGGGTTCAAACATTTGCAGCAATCACCAACCTTCTTTTGGTACTATCGGAATCCATTTTCCAGAACATACACTATAAGCATCACAGTGGTTCCACCAGCACTATAGGCACTTTTTTTTTTACCCTTAGATCTTCGTTCACCATTACAAGGAGAGCCATACATGGATTCACAACATCCATACATGGATTCACTACATATATACATGGATCCACTACATCCATTGGTATGCAATATTTTCAACAAATTTTTAGGGTTTCCATGGTGCCCGCGAAGGTTCCACAACCTCTACAACAACCCATGTTGCTCTACAAATCCTTGGCATACTTTGTGGTTCTCAACACTCAACCAAATTAAAAGAGGCATTGTGACCTCTACATAGAATTTCATAGTCTCTACCATATCTAATTGGAAATATCTATTCAATATATGAAATGGGTATTTCGTGGAATCTCATTTGGCATCATGGTTTGAGAGATATCATCGATTGAATCTCAGCATGTATTTGACCCAAGAAGGCCGTGCGTAGCACCATATCCAATGGGATTTTTCTCCTTGGTGATTCAATGTTAAGCCCTAATATTGGTTCATTACCCCTTAATTGGGGCATATTATATTAGTAATGTTATTTTACTTATGTCGGCTTTAGGCCATTAGTTGTAATTATACCTCCTAGTCTCCTATATATACCAATGAGACATTTTCATTTTGAATCATCTTGTACTTGAACATTTAAGTGGGGTAAAAGTAGGTTTCCCCCTTGAAGAGGTTTATTATCTGAAATTATCTCTTTTTCAAGGCGTTGAGTACTTTTTCTGAGGATTTTCTATGCTATATTGATATTTGGTTCTTAACATTAAACTACATAAGAATTTACATATATGGATGGAAGTAACTCTTCACAATATCAAATGGATATTTCATAGAATCTCATTTGGCTTCTTGGTTTGAGAGATATCATTGATTGAATATCAACATGAATTTGACCCAAGGAGGTTGCACGTACCACCATATTGAAAGGTATTTTTCTCCCTGATAAGGAAACTACATAAGAATTTCCACATATGGATGGAAATATCTCTTCAATATATCAAATGGGTATTTCATGGAATTTCATTTCATTGTCTGGTTTATGAGATATCTTTTTTTGAAGAAGCACATGTTTGTAACCAGTGTGGTTGCGCAAGGCCAAAACCATATACATCTTTTTTTTGGATGTATATGGTTTTGGCATTCATGTTTATTGTAAAAAGGCCTTCAAAGCCTCATTGTACTCATCTTCTTGTGAATGATCATAGCCATCACATCTCTTCTCAGAGATAAATCTACCACCATTCTAGCGCGTCTAACACTTTGTATTTTGATAGTCTCTGTACATTTCTTTCATTAATAGAAATCATGTATTATTTTATTTCTTTGTTTCTGACAATATTTATGTTCTCTTCATTGTAATATCTCTACCTTCATTTCATTCTGAAAATAATCTGGATCAGTGGTATCAGTGCGGGTATGCTCTCCATCAGAACAAGGGTTTGAAACATGCTATGGGTTCAAACATTTGCAGCAATCACCAACCTTCTTTTGGTACTATCGAAATCCATTTTCGAGAACATACACTATAAGGATCACAATGGTTCCACCGGCACTATAGGCAATTTTTTTTTTACCCTTAGATATTCGTTCACCATTACAAGGAGAGTTATACATGGATTCACAACATCCATACATGGATTCACTACATATATACATGGATCCACTACATCCATTGGTATGCAATATTTTCAACAAATTTTTAGGGTTTCCATGCTGCCCACGAAGGTTCCACAGCCTCTACAACAACCCATGTTTCTCTACAAACCCTTGGAATCTTTTGTGGTTCTCAACACTCAACCAAATTAAAAGAGGATTTGTGACCTCTACATAGAATTTCATAGTCTACCACATCTAATTGGAAATATCTATTCAATATATGAAATGGGTATTTCGTGGAATCTCATTTGGCATCATGGTTTGAGAGATATCATCGATTGAATCTCAGCATGTATTTGACCCAAGAAGGCCGTGCGTAGCACCATATCCAATGGGATTTTTCTCCTTGGTGATTAAATGTTAAGCCCTAATATTGGTTCATTACCCCTTAATTGGGGCATATTATATTAGTAATGTTGTTTTATTTATGTCGGCTTTAGGCCATTAGTTGTAATTATACCTCCTAGTTTCCTATATATACCAAGGAGACATTTTCATTTTGAATCATCTTGTACTTGAACATTTAAGTGGGGTAAAAGGAGGTTGCCCCCTTGAAGAGGTTTATTATCTGAAATTATCTCTTTTTCAAGGCGTTGAGTACTTTTTCTGAGGATTTTCTATGCTATATTGATATTTGGTTCTTAAAATTAAACTACATAAGGATTTACATATATGGATGGAAATAACTCTTCACAATATCAAATGGATATTTCATAGAATCTCATTTAGCTTCTGGGTGAAATCATGAAGGTGGGTTACACTTTTGCTTGTTTTATGACAAACAAAACTGTATTTTCACAAGTTATTCAACTTTCGACATATAAAAGTATTTTTTTTATTTAGAATTTCACTTTACAGTAAAAACAAAAATTGTGAGGAATTGTGTTAGCTTTCTAATGACTATTTTTCAAATTTTTTTCATCACGATTCGATATGTCAAATTGACAATTGTTTAACAGTATCTTTCTTAAACACGAAATGAATGATAATGAGTCACTTATTTCTACAACAATGTTTTTTTTATTAAACTTATGTTTTGAAGAAACAAAATATACTGCAACAATCTACAGAGACTCTATTTTATTATGACTATCATTTTGAATTTAACGGATGAATATAATAATTTCTAGAATTTTTTGAAGTTGACCAAGCTGAAAACGTTGCAGAGTTTACATACATGTTTTTCTACACCTCGTATCTATCTTATTTTTTACGTAAAACTAAAATCTAAAAATACCCTTTTGAAAAGAACAGTTTAAGGATTATGAATATATTTTTTTCAAATTTCTTCACTATATATTTTTTGAGATACCGATATTTCATTTCACCGAATCATAATGTCTGCTGAAAATATTATGTAGTGAGTTTTTTAAAAAATTAAAGAAAATTAGATAAAAATAACGAAAATGAAAACAAATTATACGAATTGAA
>ML789485.1:532319-558056 GCA_009831015.1 Picea engelmannii | reverse complement strand
AACATAACATAACTGCGCAATATAACATAACATAACTGTGCAATATAACATACGCAATATAACATAACATAACTGTGCAATATAACATAACTGTGCATATATAACATACGCAATATAACATAACTGTGCAATATAACATAACTATGCATATACAAATGCACAATATAACATAACATAACTGTGCATAACATAACATAACTGCGCAATATAACATAACATAACTGTGCAATATAACATACACAATATAACATAACATAACTGTGCAATATAACATAACTGTGCATATATAACATACGCAATATAACTGTGCAATATAACATAACTGTGCAATATAACATAACTGTGCATATACAAACGCCCAATATAACATAACATAACTGTGCATAACATAACATAACTGCGCAATATAAAATAACATAACTGTGCAATATAACATACACAATATAACATAACATAACTATGCAATATAACATAACTGTGCATATATAACATACGCAATATAACTGTACAATATAACATAACTGTGCATATACAAACGCAATATAACTGTGCAATATAACATCACTGTGCAATATAACTGATACATAACGCAATATACATATATGTGCAATATACATATATGTGCAATATAACAGTTATATAAGCGCAATATAAACGCAATATAACTGTTATAAACGCAATATAAACGCAATATAATTGTTATATAAATGCAATATAAACGCAATATAACTGTTATATAAACGCAATATACATATATGTGCAATATAACTGTTATATGTTATATAAACGCAATATAAACGCAATATACATAACGCAATATAAACGCAATATACATATATGTTATATAAACGCAATATACATAACAGTTATATAAATGCAATATACATATATGTGCAATATAACTGTTCGCAAACGCAAAAACGGTTGTAAAATACCTCCAAATTTCTCTGCGAACACTCGAAAATGCTCCCGCGACCGCGACCACAGCTCTCGGCGACACAGACCTCGGCAACAACTCTCGGCGACAGCTCTCGGCAACAGACCTCGGCAACAGCTCTCGGCAACAGACCTCGGCAACAGCTCTCGGCGACAGCTCTCGGCAACAGACCTCGGCAACAGACCTCGGCAACAGCTCTCGGCAACAGCTCTCGGCGACACAGACTCTCACAAAGCACCTCACAACCAAAAAAGTTTCTAACCGTCACACAACGATGTGTGGCAATTATATAAAACATCTTTCGACCAAACTATTGTTCGGCCGAAAGATTGTTCGGACGAACAATCTTTCGGCCGAACAATAGTTCGGCCGAAAAACTATTGCCGGAAAAAAAATATCCGGTCGACCAAATTTCTACACGCAAATCGAGGGCCCGGTTTTGGCTCCGTTCGATTTGACGTTTATGTTTTCGGCCGAACAATAGTTCGGCCGAAAATTATATCTTTCGGCCAAAAAAGTTATTTAGTTCCGATTGTCACGAAAGTGTAACCCACCTTCGTGATTTCACCCTTCTTGGTTTGAGAGATATCATTGATTGAATATCAACATGTATTTGACCCAAAGAAGTTGCACGTACCACCATATTAAAAGGTATTTTTCTCCCTGATAAGGAAACTACATAAGGATTTCCACATATGGATGGAAATATCTCTTCAATATATCAAATGGGTATTTCATGGAATTTCATTTCGTTGTGTGGTTTATGAGATATTTTTTTTTGAACAAGCACATGTTTGTAACAATAGTGGAAATCAAGCAACAAATGTCTTGAAGATGGAAAATAAGGGAGAACAAGATTTTGTTTACTCTCTAGAAAATCAACGGATAAGAAATATGAGTTCATTCATCCCCAACTATAATTATTATGTTTTGGGTTGTTTCCATTATTTGAACGCACACTTTCTGAGACATGGAAATATGTTTAACCTAAAGTTTTTTAGACTGAAGTATGCATATGGAAGTTTTTCAGCCTGAAGTATGCATTTGGTAAGGGAGCCAGGAGGGTGGTAGCGTTATTTCTTGTCTGACACTCCAATTCACTGCAGTCTATGCTCACCACACTGCAGTAGATGTGCATTCACTTGAATATCAGATTAAAAAAAAAAAAATCCTCTCTTTCTAGTCGAGCTTCCCTACACACCCTCTAAATATGAACTCTGATGACTGGCGGTGATCGGTGAAGCATGTGGTTTTTATGGTTTCTATGGGTTCAGTTGCCTCATTGAAATGTGTGTGGTTTTTATGGTTTCTAGGGTTCAATTGTCTCCCGAAAATATTTCCAACTACCATTTGCAACACTTTCCTTCTACATCGCCCCTCCTCCTGAATTGAAATATCTCATATTTTGTTTCACCTCACAGTATTTTCATAGTATTTTTTGTTTGTTGAGGTAGGGTGTTTGATTTCGCTGATAAACACAGAGGTACTTACAATGAATATAAACAGAGAGGTGCTTACAGTGATTGTAGATTGCCCCTCCTCCAAAATTGAAAGATATCATCTTTTGTTTCACCTCATAGTATTTTCAGTTTTTTTTGTTTGTTGAGGCAAGGTGTTTGATTTTATGGATAAACACATAGGTGTTTACATTGACTCTAAACAGAAAGGCACTTACAGTGAATCTCTCCACTCAAAGGTTTGCCTTGTATCATCTTCACTGGGAAACACTCTACTTAAGCATGAATTTACTGGATAGATTCTTGTCTAAAGGGGCTTTGGGATTTTACAAACAATAACCATATACATGTCATGGGTATCGCCTGCATGATACTTGCAATCATAATTGAAGAGAATCAACCTACAAATTGGTATAAATTTCAAAGGATTCTTTCCTCGAAAATTTATTTGCAATCATAAAATGCATTTATATTTGCAATTGCGACAAACGTCTTACAAAATTAAGCATATTAATTCGTGCATTTGGTTTCCAGTTTAAGGAATGAAACATTTACAGTCACAAATAACGCAATATGAAGTTGTTGCAATGGAATGGATTGTCCTTAAAGTTTTGAATTACCGATGCTCCTTACCAACGACCGCTACCTTCTTCTTGTATTTCTTGCACCTCGGTGAATAATTTCTTTGAGAAAACCAAGAATGCTAATAAGATCTAGAGAGTATGAAATATTTTTTCTTTATGTTGAACAATGGCATTTGTATGAAAATCATATATATTATTATACCATCTGTAGAATTGGTAGGTTTACTGTTAGATCTATGGAAAAATGTTTTTTAGATGATAGATCATATGGAAACTATGAGAAATATGGGTTCGGTTTTATATAAATTTATGTAATGTATTCCCTTTTAAAATAGAAGAATCTATAACATCTACACAAAAAGATAAAAAAAAGATTAACATTGATTGCAAACCAGAAATAATAAGCATTTAAAGTTATTCACTGATCTAACTCAAGAAGTAGTGAAAACAGAACGAAAAGGAAACATCTAACACCTAAATCCTGGATCAAGATTTAGTGTGAGCAAAAAAACTTAGGCATCGGCCTTGACTTCAAAGATTGAAGGGATATCAAAATAACAGGAATTTAAAGATTAAAAAATAACTTCAATAAAGATATATCATGTGCATGCAAATTTATACCTACCCTTCTCCAAGTGAAAAAAACTGATAATACATCTTCTCCACAGTTGGGTCAATTTGATCTCAAAGGCCCCCTCACATCCATTTCTCATGGTATTGAGAAGCAAACTGGGTACCACATGTCCATAAATGTTTGTGACAACTTAAGTATATCTAGATTCATAGAAGCCATCTTCCCATCTCAGTATCTTGCAATGAAACAACACCCTTCTTAATTCAACAACAATTTTAAAGACAATTCAATTTAACGGGAAAATATTGATGTAGGTAGCTTCTACTTAAAATCGAAATTCACCTAAAATGAAAATATATATTTTGTTATGCATATTTTAGTTAAAATTATCTATACTTACCCCCAATGATGATCTCAAGCCCAATATGGAAAAAGTAAAACACAAATAAAAACTACAACAACTAACTCATCAAGCATCACTCTTTGGTTCAGGGCTAACATATATGACTTCCTGTAGTCCCATTTTTCTAAATAAGAATCGCACTTGTTGTTCAAAAATGATGTTGGAGCAGCACATAATAATACAAGTATAGAGCATTTACAATATAAAGAATAAAAAATAATTATCCATGGCCATCCGCTTTTGTGTAGGAGAAGCCTCTCTTTCTTTCTACCCTAAATTTTTCAGTTTCACCCATGATCTGCGGTAAAAATTAGTGACTTATCTGGTAATTCTTATAAGCTTTATAGTATTTATCAGGTAGTACGTACATATTCTAGTTCTACGCCCATGAAAATGATTTTTTTTAATCTGTTTTTAATTGAATGACATGCAACAAAAAATTGTGTTTTTCACGTCTGTTTTACCTATCAAGGCATAAGTGTCTTGGGAATAACATTGAAAGAAAAGAAGGAAAATTAGAATTAGTAGAACAAACATTATATATATGGAAATTTAAACAATTTATATATTTTGCTTGAAATTTAGACCATTGAAATATTCATTTTGCTTGAATTCTTCTTTCCAGATTGGGAAAATTTGTTCTTTGAGAATGAATCGAAATGTGTAACCTCATATACCATACTACATGGAAACCGCCTTCATGAACAGATTGTGAAACGATGCCCATGAGTCCCACACTACCTACACCATAAACAAAATCAATGTTCCTTGAAACCTGAGAATGTAAACAAAAGAAAAACGGGCGTTAAGAAAATAAATGATTAAATATGAGTGAGAAGCTTGGGAAGTTTGTGTGGGGATGATTCCTTACCATAAATCCTTATTATTGTAAAGGAAGCAGAGCAGAGGGAGATCGAAGGCCTTTAGGGTATTCAACCAACCCTGGAGAAAAAATGATATCCAGTGCAATGGGGGGGGTGGGTCAAGAATGGGATATATCCTCGTAATCATATGTGTTAAGGTGTATGTGAAACTCGTTCAGATCAGAAGCTGAAATAGACTGGTAAATTCTTACAACGAAATAACAGAAGAATTTTCCCACTATAATAAAGTAAAGATCTTGATTTTGCTAAACGTACACATGATAAACGTTAGTTGAATAAATGAATAATTATGGCTTAATTTTTGAAAAAAATCTATGCAATAAACCTTTATAAATTCACAAACATAGTAATGTTCTTTGAATCCTGGGTTTCTGGATAAAAAATGTCAATATATGGAAAAAAATATGGCAAGATATAAGAAAAACTTAATATGGATCATGCAACATCAGAGATCCTAACATGTATAACATAACATATAACGTGGGAGGATTGAAAGTCTTTGTAAGTTTATAAATGATAAATATCCTTGATCCTCAAGGTTATAAATTCAAGACTGACAAATTGCACAATCAATAGATTTATCAGTAATTGTACAAATTTGGAAGTATATATCAAGATTTCTTTGTATTAATCTACAAATTTTCAAGATTAAAAATTGTGGATGTCAAATAGCAAAGCTCGCTTCAAATTCATGATCACGACAATCGACAAAGCATACAATAGCAACAAGGATGGGACAACTGTGAGTTTTGTGGGGTATATGGCAGGGACATTCCCACATGTGGCTTGTTCAACAAATTTTGCTGGAATTAATTCCAAGCACTCCACAAACTTAATATAAATAAAATCCACTAAAATTTTCTACAATTTTCAAGATTAAAAATTGTGGATGTCAAATAGCAAAGCTCGCTTCAAGTTCATGATCACGACAATCGACAAAGCATACAATCCCAACAAGGATGGGACAACTGTGAGTTTTGTGGGGGTATATGGCAGGGACAGTCCCACATGTGGCTTGTTCAACAAATTTTGCTGGAATTAATTCCAAGCACTCCACAAACTTAATATAAATAAAATCCACTAAAATTTTCTACAAACATAAGTATGGTGATAAAATAAATTGTGTTCTAATGTATTAAATTTTTAAATATTTACTATGTAACCAATGCTAAATTTTAATCACGACCATTCTCATTGTATACATGATTACAGAAACATAATCATAATAAAATATTTAAATAATAAATTTTGTATCTATGCATAATCCAATACTTTTAAAAAGTTTTATTTACAAAGTTGAAGTTTACTATCAGATTTGTTTTTCATTGTTTTCTATCGAAATCTTATTCACGTCATATGGCCGATTTTTTAATGATCGACTAATTTAACTCCTTATCGACTCCTTTGGGTACTCCTCTTTTCTTAAGGACCATTATGCCACAATGAAGTTATATGGACAAAATACTTTCTAGGAATGATTGAAAGTTACAATGGGAATCTTCGCTTCTCTAAAAACTTTAATAGACCAAACTCTCAACAAGAATCAAGTAAAATTCATTTCAATTTTACAATAACCATCTAGTATTAAGGTGCATAACTATATTTTCTTTCAAGCCTAATCCCTCCTTTTATAATACTTGTGGCCACATGTCAAACCCATGAGTAATTATAGTTTACTAATTATTTATTAGCTTAATTTTCACACTTTTGTGTTTTATCATATGCCCAAGCTCACATGTATTTAACCATTTAAAAATTTTAAATAATGAATTTTACTCACACTTCATCAACTCCTATAATTATTCCTTGTGTCTTCCTATAAAATTTTAAATAATGAATTTGACTCACACTTCATCAACTCCTATAATTAGTCCCTACGACTTCTTATATTTTTCTTTATTTTTTTTTTGTAAGTAAGAGTTTTTATATATAAAGAGCCTTCAAAACCGAAACCAGAGTTATAGATTGTTCAATATTGTCGTACTGTAATAACTGAACTACTCCAAGGGGAAACCAATTCAGCCAGCAGGGATTGTGGTCTAAATGCCTACCAGCCTAGTAAAATTGTACACGGAGCTGAGAGAAGTAAACTAAAAACATGAGTAGAATCCCAATAGTGGTCATACACTTGGCTTATAACCTGGCCACGTGGCTTGGGTTGTCTCACCCTAGGGCTCCTCTTCGATAGGTGTTCCTCTCCATTCCATTTGCATGTCGGCATCCAAATTACCCCAGTCCAATCTAGCATCTCGAAATGTGTCTCCCCATGGACTGGGTGCATGGAATCCCGATGTTGTTGCAACCTCCCTGTCCATGTTCATAGCTTTCCCAAAGCCACCACCTTCTTCTAGAAGCGCATGTTCACTCCTACCAAAAGTCTCTACATGAGCATGCTTTGCTGCTCTCCTTGTATTTGGTGTGGAGTGGAAGGTCCCCTGGAAGGTGGAGAGGATTTGGAGGAGTGTAGAGGTCTTCCTGTCTAGTAGCTGCAATTGAAATTATAGGTCCTCCAAGCCTTGTCAGAGCTCGAAGACAAGCGTGTAGGCCAGGTTGTCCTATAGCTACGATTCTGGGATGGATTCAGAGAAAGAGTGCGGTCTATGTTGGGTTTCCCATAGAAAAGGTAGTGCCTCCAAGGATGGGCAAGTGGGGGAGGCTTCTAATGCAATTACACGTACGTTGGATGGGGAATTTGTAGGTACTGCAGGAGGTGCCCAAGAATTGGAGGCCCTATCCTGGATGGGTCCTGAGAGTGAGCCCAGCAAGTTGTCCATGAGAACCAAGCCTTCAATCCGGGAGGTAGGCAGGGAAGAGGTGGCGAGTGGTTCAAGTTCAGGCTGCAAGGAGTGCGAGGAGTGCGAGGAAAGTGATGAGTGTGAGGGGGACGAGCCAGGGGGAGGTGCAGGCACACGGGGCCGAAGTGGACGCTAGGGCAAGCCTCTCGTTGGCTTTCAGCTTTGCCTCGGCAATGTGATGACTCAAGGGAGAAGGTTAGGCTAAGGGGAAAGCCCAAAGTGGATGAAGAGGGGTTGGAGAGGAACCAGTTGCAGGAGAGCGCTAAGGAGGAGGGAAACTAGAATGAGCCATTTCTGTGAAGCTGGAGAAGATGAAGGTCGAGCCGCATGCGAAGAGTAATAGTTCTTTCAATGAGAGCAGCCATAGAGGGGACCGTAAGAACAAGCAGACGCACCAGGTTTAATGGTGCCTCAGACGTCATAGGGGAATTTAAATGCATGGAAGTGGGGGTTGTGCTTGGCATGGATCCATCACATGGCCTTTGCCATGCTGACATGTGCACGCCTCCTCAACATGCCATGTATCCCGCACCATCACCCATCAGGGGGTTAATATTTTTATTTATTATTGTGTGAGACTACATTTTTTATCTCACAATTAAAATTGAGATTGAATTCTAGATCATTTATGTTCTCCATAATTTTTTGAGTGCAATTGAAATTGATTTAAATACTAATTAAAGGATACTTTAATTAACTTTCATACCCATTTTCTTAGCTATTATGCTTTATTGTTAATATTTATATTTGAATTAGACATTCATCATATTATGATTACTAAAACAATATGTGCACATTTATTTTTAAGCTAATATTTTGATTACTCTTTTCTAATATCTAGTATATTGTAAGATTGTTTTCTCCTAATATATTGTAAGATTGTTTTCTCCTAATATATTGTAAGATTGTTTTCTCCTAATATGAAATGCATAGTAAAATAATTCTTTTGGACATTTTCAATTAAATTTCCACTTCACTAATAATTAACATATTTTATTAGTGATACCAAGGGTTCTTTGCATTTCATTCCCTTCACAATTTATTTTTTCTTATTTTCAACGATGCCATGATTGCATGTCCTTCAAGTACTTGATTTTTCATAATGGGGAAATGACACAATAGTGGAGACATTATTAAATCATAATTTCTTCCCTTTTTTGAGAGATTAATGATCACTCAGGACTAATATATTTACCTTATTATGTGTCCCTTAGCTAATCCTCATGAGTAACTAAATCTATGTCCCAAACTCACAACAACGTGCAACATCAAATTAAAAGTCTTGTTCAACTTTTCAACTTGTTCTATGGAATGAATGACAGTAGTTGATGATGCTCCACATTCCCTAATGAAACTCAGTATAGCTCCATACAACCACATTACCCATATATACATTAATCAATAATGATCTTTATACATACACACACTACATCAAAATGTCAATCATTTTTATAATTCAAATTAAAATATAACATATTTAATTAACATTTACTATTTACATACTTATCCAAAGTTAAGTAACAAGTAAACACAATCCCGGGTCAATACACCCTTAAAATTTCATGTTACACTTATGTAAACCATTAATAATATCTACAAAGTAAAAGATACCCATATCTCTTATATAAGCATCCAGTTAATAACATCAAATTAAGGATTAATTGATTCATCAAGACATTATATGAATTAATAATTTAACCCTTCAATCATCATCATATTAACCCAATCATATATTGAAAGTTTAGGTTCCATCATCAAAATATTCAAATAACCTCATTTGTAAATAGATTTCTTAAAATAATAATTTATAATCTATCTTAGTAGTAAAAAAAAATGGGGAATTATAGTGAGTTTCACTTTAAACATAATTGAAGGTAAACTTGGATGTAAGTGAGTGGTTGACTAGTAGATTAAAATAACCAAAGGAGGTCTTAATTAGGTCCAATAATGTGTACCTTATGGCATGAAATTCAAATCTTAGACACTTTTAGGGCGATAAAAGTGGACAATGTCTTATTAGTCCCTATCAAAGCAGGATTATAGCAATGAGTTTTCTATTGATTTGACATTAATTTGCTTTATATTTTAAATTTGCTTATAAAATGTAATGTTTAACTTAAGAAAATAAATATATATTTTTTGATATAGTAAAAATATTTATTTTATTGATTTTTATTTGGATAATATAATTCAAGTCTTCTTATTGCCTTCATATATTTCAATATTTAAAATTAATTGCATAATCAATAACAAATTTTAATTGGTTGTATAACATATATAACACTTATTACACCACTATAATAAAATATTTTTTAAAATTTACATTTCCCAATAATGTTGATGTTTTATTTTAGATATGTCATATCATAACATATTAAAATATTACATAAATTAAAATATATATATATATATATATATATATATATATATATATATATATATATATATATATAAAGATAGTAAAATATTATATATATTAAAATATATATTATAAAATGTGAAATGTTCACTTTGGTGAATTATAAAAATGACAAAGGATTCCTTATCTTATAGTTGCATCATTATGATAAGATAATACTATAATACATTCAATTAAATACATTAAAGAAACCATAACAATAATATTATAAAGGTACAAATAAGCTCATTTTCATTGAAATGAATCAACCAAAACTTGAGAATTAGTATCACAAAAAAAATTATCAAAAAGTTTATTCTTAACCATAGACACAGTGATGCCAAAAATATGGAAAAGAAAAATAAGAGTTACAATTATTGTATTATTTATATGGAAAAAAGAAAAATAAGAGCTAGAATTATTGTATTATTTTTGGAGATTTTGAGTTGAAACGGATCATTATATTCTCATTTTAATTTAAATAAGTTAACTTAAACTTGAGAATCATTGATAATCATTACAACTAAAAAAAATATCAAAAGGTTTATTCTTGAGCACAAACATAATTATGCCAAAAATTTGGTACAAAAGGAAAAATTAGAGCTAAAATTAGTACATCATTGTTTGAATTTTTGAATGAAAATGGATCATTATATATTTTTTCATCTATTTTGGTAATTTGTGGGTGGAAAATTTGGAGCTATTAGCTTGTAGGGCTCATTTTAGGGGTAGGTACCTCTTAGGTGATTTGGGGTCCAAACACTTTCGAAGCTTATTTGAGGCCTTAAATGACCACTTTTAGAGTTTAAAATTTGTGGACAAAATTTTCAACCTCTTGATATTATTCTACACATTGATATCTTTATAACACCATGAAAATTACTAGAATTGTATTTTGTATGAGAAACTACCTATCCTATTGACAACCATGACATTGATTAGATGCTACATTAGCTTCCATTACTCACATAAGTTGAGCTGGACTTTCAAGAAGATTCTAGAGGGTAAAAAAAACTAACATTGATTGGGAATTGAGGCATGAAAAAACCATAACCCTAATATTAATGGCCATAAATCCATTGATCCAGGTGGATATCGGTGTCCACCCCCCTGTTCCAAATTCCAATTGGCTCATCTTGACAGTTTTCAGTTCAACACATTTCTCTGTAATGGGGACACTTCGTTGTAATTATGGGTTATGCACTTATGTGGTTTTCTTGAAGCCATACACAACATGGAGGTGGATATTGGTGGCCACCCATCTAGTCCAACTGACCTATTTTGACAGTTTTCATCTCAATACATCTTTATGTACTTCTAGGGCCGTTTTGATGCCTTAAACAACATTTTTTGGGGCTTGAAATAGTCAAATTGTTGACAGAGTTTAATGGCATAATGTGTATTTCTTGAAAATACATTTCCAACGGGCTATCACACAACTAAAACATAGAGTGTATGAAAAATTTATGACCATAGGAAGTTGATGTACTAACTTACCCCAACGAGGCCCACATGACTTTTGTTGCTTCATCTCCTAGGGTTAGGTTTTTGGATGTATATCGTTTTGGCATTCATGTTTATTGTAAAAATGACTTCAAAGCCTCATTGTACTCATCTTCTTGTGAATGATCGTAGCCATCACATCTCTTCTCAGAGATAAATCTACCACCATTCTAGCACGTCTAACACTTTGTATTTTTATAGTCTCTATACATTTCTTTCATTAATAGAAATCATGTATTATTTTATTTCTTTGTTTTTGACAATATTTATGTGCCCTTCATTGTAATATCTCTACCTTCATTTCATTCCAAAAATAATCTGGATCAATGGTCTCAGTGCGAGTATGATCTCCATTAGAACAAGGGTTTGAAACATGCTACGGGTTCAAACATTTGCAGCAATCACCAACCTCCTTTTGGTACTATCGGAATCCATTTTCCATAGCCTACACTGTAAGCATCATAGTGGTTCCACCGGCACTACAGGTGCTTTTTTTTTTTACCCTTAGATCTTTATTCACCATTACAAGGAGAGCCATACATGGATTCACTACATATATACATGGATCCAGTACATCCATTGGTATGCAATATTCTCAACAAATTTTTAGGGTTTCCATGCTGCCCACGGAGGTTCCACAACCTCTACAACAACCCATGTTTCTCTACAAACCCTTGGCATCCTTTGTGGTTCTCAACACTCAACCAAATTAAAAGAGGCATTGTGACCTCTACTGTAACGAACCGACTCGTTACGACAACCATTCTAGTAACAGGTGCAAAAAAAAAAAATTCTTTAAAGTGCGTGCACGCGTGTAGAAGTAACCACACGCTTAACTGTACGACGCCACTCGACAACCAACAAGACGCAACCACGACAAGGCAAAACTGAAGGCACACAACGAGTAACTGTAACAACATACGATCACAAGCAAAAGGTGCACAACACAGCATCAAGACCTACTAGGGGTGCACAGTAAGAACACAGAGGGAAGACTCCAGGGTGTTAGGGTTACTATTTCTGTCAGGTGTGTCGCAAGAGTGGAAACCCTGCCTTTAAAGGGCCCGAGACTCTTGATACGGCACAGGATTCCTTACACAGGAAAAATCACTCACACAGACATATATACAAAGGCGACAAGAGGGGTCTATATCCCGCCCGACTCAACAGATCAAACAACCAGCTGAATACTATCAAGTACAACATAACAATAAGGACGGCTACATCCCTTGCGGAAAGCGCGTGACTAAAGGGACTCTGACAACGGAACCCCTATTCAACATTAATCAAGACTCAACAACCCTCATTTACTAACTCCGAGTAATTTGACGCCTATAAAACTGGGGCATTCCACTAGGTAAGTCTTATCAATGTCCAGAGGCTACACTAACATTACAATAAGATAACCATGTCATCTCCTTTCTGATTACAATAGCATTGAAATAAGTAAAGGTCATATGTTTCAAATCTAATCTTTCCATCTTGATTATAAGGTAAGAACAACACCATTTCCTATTTCCACAATACATTCCAATTACAAATTTCAAAACAATTTCTCCCTGACATCGGTAGGCCATAACATTTTTCCTTCACCTATAGCAATCCAATTTTCAACATTTTTGATTATTCAATAAACTATCATATTTACAAATGACAAGCTATAGAAATTAAAATATTTAAATGACCTTATTTAAATAACAATATTTTAACAAGGGGCCCTATATAGAGATAATTAAAATGTCACATCTAAATAACAACATTAAAAGGGCCAAAGTAACATCATACTAACTAACATCAAGTATACCAATAATCGACACTACCATCACATATTTTAAAAGGGGAAGTATGTAAAATAACCATATTAAAATGTCAATAATTAAGAGGACACTATTTGGAATTGACAACCTATTACCATTACAAATGACAATGATCAAGACAACCATTAATCCTAGATGTCCACAAACAAAATTACATCAGAATTAGGGGTGACATCCATTTGAAATTATTCAATATACATCATAATTCGAAGTAACCCTATAACATCTTAATTTAAAAAGGGCCATCTATAAAATACTAAAATTTAACATGGTAATGCTAAAAGGGGCAATATTGGAATGGGACAACTATCACTATTAATAATGACAGTAATTCAAGATAACCATTTATTACAGATGTCTATCTATAGAAGTAACATCATAAATATAGAAACATCGATTTGAGAATATCAATACACATCCTATTAAGATGGAAATCTATAATTAATATATTTCGATCGATAATAATCAAAATATAACAATTAACTAATCCTGTCAATATATGGCAGTGGCATCATCATCTCAAATTTCAGTTACATTAACGTTCAAAAGGTTCTATTAAATGGCAAAGACAATCGGTTCTAACTCGGGTTATCCCTGCGTTTAATTGCAGCGGAACCCAAGTCTGTTGTCAAGCAAGTAGCCGACAGTTACACCCAACCGTAAAGACGCATTAAGGAGGAACAGGAATTAAAGAATTAGTAAGGATGCAGACAATAAAAACGCCTTGTAAAGAAGCCTCAGAATGAGGAACGCAGACACCAGACTAAACGCAGGCCCAAATAAAATAAAAACGAACTGTAATGATGCCCAGAAATTGGTTAAATCGAATGCTTAATTCCAGATTCATGTTATAGTAAGGGTGACTCACGAAACACATGCATTCACCATTAAAACGCATCATTCCTTTAGCACATTCAGTCACAGTAAAAACGCAGGCAAATGAGTATATAGGACGCAGTGAGGAAAGAGACAAGCCAACGACTTTACAACCTTCTGGATCAAGAACAACCACTGGCATTCGATTTGCAAATAGCTTGGCATTCATCATAAAAACGCAGATTAATTAAACCACGTCCAACCTCATTTAAAAATGCAGACAAAAAACGCAGATTAAAAATACGCGGATTAAAACACAAAATGCCAGATCTGGGGAGTAACGCAGTCCCCCAAATGCATGGGTAAAAAGGCCAAACTGGAGGAGAAAGCAGGTCATTTAATCATTAATACTCAGGTCCAAATTCCCAAGGATAGCAGTGGAAAAAATGAACTATAATGAATCCGACCACCATGATTACAGTTTCAGTTATCCAGTCGTCCAACCAGGGCAGGAACATTCGTTTGATTTAATGCTAACTCCATTCCCGATCGCTCAACTAGGAAGGGAGCGATTCACTGGATTTACTGTTGATTTATTTACCAAAACGCCCCACTAAACAAATGCCCACTGCATAAAATAAAACGCCCAACGCCCACAGTAAATCAACAAACGCCCCAAATACACAACAACAAATCGCGTGCATCAATAAGGCCCAATACAATCAGTGTAGATGCCCAATATAAAACCCACTGTATATAACAACACCCAACAAATAATGTTGTTGTATGTAAAGGAAACGCCCCAACACAAGGATTTCCCACGGTAAAAATTGAAAATGCCCCACACAAGAATACTCATTCTAAAGGAGAACGCAAACCCTTCGAGCCACATACCAGAATACAATAAGATCAATTTCGGCAAATTCCAGCAGGCAAGCGATAACATTATAGACAATGTTCAGATGCAAATGATTGTAACAACATCAATTACAGCAAATTCCAGGAGACAAGTGATAACAATATAGATAATATACAGAATGAAAATGGGTAGTAATTATAGACAATTTCCAGAACACTATAATGTCAATATCAAAAATTTTCAGAACATCATGATAAACCACCCCTGCTACCATATAGATGAAAAGCGTACCTGTGCCTTATCGCCCCTCCCTTCGGATTGACGTCCCGCGCTTCGTGCCGCGTCCCGCTCTCCATACTCCTCTCGCTTTCCGACCGTAGAGGACTCACCTGTACCTCCCAACCAAACGCTAGGGGTACTTTGCTTCCCCCTTAGCCCCCCGAGCCGCAAAGGGGCCACACAAGAACCAGAGATAGATTATCTTCTCAGCTCACCTCCACGGCTGAGCTACCACTCCAACACAGCTGAGATAAACCCAACTCCTCACAAGCAATCCGTCAAGCCACAATTCGACAGCGTAACATTACGCTAACCGTTCATCCTTTCTTCCTCCTTTTCCACTTCTTTTATAGAAATTTGAGACCCACCTACCTTCCTAAATCATTAATTAATTATTTTTTAATGAAAAACCCCTAAGCATTCTCTGTCGTCCAAGTGTCCCTCATCCCCCATGTTTCTGCAAATTAAATTTTCTTTAATTTAAATAAAAGACTCATTTTCCTCACTCCCCCTAAAGTCGCTCCTAAAATTACTCCTAGGGTTCCTAGATCCCCTCTCATGCTTTTAATAACTTTCCTAAAATGAAGTTTCTGATTTTTAGTAACTCCTAAATGTTGATTCCTTTTTGCTTTTTACCCTATGTCTCCTACTTTCCCTTATTGAGTTTCCTTTATTACAAGTTTCCTCATTTCTATATTTCCTTTTTATTTCTCTCTTTTTATTATTATTATTTTTTTTTTCCTTTTCTTTATTATTTATTATTATTATTTTTTTTGTTAAACCCAAGGTGATAATTGCGCTTATTTGTCTTTTCAATTTTTTTTTAAAATCCTAAATTTTTATACCCCCCTCTCTTAGGTAAATTTAATCTTCTTTAAAATTTAAAAATCCTTGGTTTCAATTAATTTATCCCCCTCATTTCTTTACCCCCTTTACTTTTAAGAAGACTTTAATTAACACCTAGGAGGGTTTTAGTTTACGCCCTATGTTTATTTTTGTAGAATCTTTTCTTAGGGCTTGTCAAAATTTATCTTAGAGATGTTTTAATTTAGGTTTTGATTTGAACAGGGCGACAATTTAATTAGGGGAGGCGTTGTAAGAATTTATCAGGAGTTAAGGTCTCAGGGTCATCTAGGTTGTCTCATCATCATCCTCAATGCAACGTGCCCTTCAGGACGCACTACGTGCTCCAAGGGTGCCACTCACCTCATTTTCTTCTGTTGCGCAACGTGCCCTTTAGGACAGACCACATGCTCCAAGAGTGCCACTCGCCGACTTGTATTTCTTTGCGCGACGTTCCCTTCAGGATGCACCACGTGCTCCAAGGGTGCCACTCGCTGGCTTGACGGATTGGTAGACTTTATAACCCCTGGAGTCAACACTCTGCCAAGTGAACTTGTGGGAGACTAAGGGCTCTAATGAATAAGGCCCCCGCCTTATTGTGCACCCCTTAGAATCATCATGAGTGACTGTCGCAGTCTGCCCTCACGGAATCGTGGATCCTCTCGAACTAGGTAATCGTTAACCTACAGTTCGAGCCACGGTGGGAGTGCTAGTAGGCTGTGGCAGGGCTGTTGTCCACACCTCTCCCTCATCCTCTCTGGAAATCATGTGTGGCCCCTTTACTCCATATGTGAGTCTTGGTCAGCAAGCTATCGTCAGCCTGCATCATCAACCATCATGTCAGATCATGTCAACCACATATCATAAAATCAATAGCATATCATCAAAACAAAACAATATCATTGTAAATGAAACAACCCAAACAGCCCACTCCCTGACTCAATCCGGATTCCAAGGGAGTTCCACCGATGCCTCTGCATCCTCAAGGTCCGAAACCCTGCACACTCAATGAAACTGAGTCAGCAACACCTGTCTACAGCAATAGTAAAACATCCTGTCATAAATCATAATGCATCATCATCAAGGATAAGTGTTTTATCATCATAAAAGTCCATATCACTTGCGAGCAAGTGTCCTCAAAGAATAAGTTTGGTGAGTGCACCAGAGTGGGATGTTACATACACCCCCTCTTGGTCTAAACTTCATCCCGAAGTTTCTCAGTATAAATGCCGAAATAAAAGTACCACAATATCACAAGTACCACAGTATCATAAGTCTAACTATCAAACAAAAATGGAAACTGTTGGCGCATATCATATGTGTCCTCCTAGGTCGTCGAGTGCGGACTATAAATGTCCCACTGGACCTTGACCTGATCTACCATTCGACGTCATAACTGTCGAACGCGATGATCTAAAATGCGGATCGACTCAGCCGTGAGCACTCCCTCGTCCGATACCTGCAAGGACATCATGTCAATCACGTGTGTAGGATCACTAATATAATGTCTCAAAACTGATACATGAAAAACATCGTGCATACGCCTCAAAGAATCTGGAAAGGCTAGTCGATAGGCCACGGGCCCCTTTCTCTCCACAATCTCGAAAGGACCCACGAACCTAGGAGAGAGTTTAGCTCCCTTTCCAAACTTGATCGAACTCTTATGCAGTTTAACCCGCAAGAAGACTCGATCGCAGACCTCGTAACTACGGTCGACTCGGTGCACATCAACATAACTCTTTTGTCGATCCTGCGCTTATTTTATCCTTTGTCTTATGGTTTGCATTTTCTCTTCCATTTCTTGGATCGCTTCTGGTCCCACCAGGACGCTATCCTCAAGCCGATCCCAACTAAAGGGCGTCCGACATGGTAGCCCATAAAGAAACTCAAAAGGTGCCATCTTAATGGTGCTCTGGTAACTGTTGTTGTAAGTGAACTCTACGAGAGGCAAGAATTCCTCCCAACGTTTTTGTTGGTCCATCACGTACATGCACAACATGTCTTCCAAGGTTTGGTTCGTACGTTCTGTCTGTCCATCCATCTCTGGGTGATACGCAGTACTAAAATTAAGTTGGGTTCCCAAGGCCTCTTGGAAACTCGTCCAAAATCATCCAATAAACATCGATCCTCGATCGGATCTGATCTTCTTAGGCACGCCATGCAGCCTCACAATATCACTGATGAAAACTCTTGCTATGTTAGGTGCCTGATACGTCGTACACACCGGAATAAAGTGAGCACTCTTTGTCAGAGTGTCTACTACTACAAAAATCGAGTCGTGTCTCCTTGCCGTCAGTGGAAATCCAACAATAAAATCCATCGAAATGACTTCCCATTTCGATTCCAGAATGGCATGCGGTTGAAGTAGTCCTGCTAGGTGTCTATGTTCAACCTTTACTTGCTGACACTCGAGACATATAGCCACAAAGTTGACTATGTCGGACTTCATTCCTTTCCACAAGAACAAGGGCTTAAGGTAAGCCCTCATCTTCATGACTCCTGGGTGAGCCATGTAAACTGCTCTATGAGCCTCGCTCAGGATCAACATACTCAATTCGTCATTTGACGGTACGTAAATCCGACCTCTAAACCTCAATAAACCATCGCTATCAAATGAATATCCCTCAAATCGTGGTACCATCATAGTGTTTTGTCTGATAAAATCCTCGACTTCTTTGTACCAGTCATCGTCACGCTGTAAAGTGAGAATCTTCTCACATAGATTCGTTTGAAGAGGCAACACCAAAAAGATGCATAGCCTTCAACTCAAAGCATCTGCCACTTGGTTCATTGTTCCCTTTATGTAAGTAATCTCGAAGTCGTACTCGCTAAGCAATTTCGACCAACGTCGTTGTCGCGCGTTCAGGTTGCTTTGCGTAAAAATGTGTTGTAATCCACAATGATTAGTCCTTAATTCAAATTTTCGTCCAACTAGGTAGTGTCTCCATATCTTTAAGGCATATACGATGGCTAATAACTCCAAATCATGCGTCTCGTAGTTTTCCTCATGCCTTCTTAATTTCCTCAAAATGTAAGCAATCACTCGTTCGTCTTGCATCAAGACTCCACCTAAACCTTCTTTGGATGCGTCAGTGCATACCAAGAAGTCTATGTCCATGTCAGGGACCTTTAGTATCGACGCTATTGTCAATAACTCCTTAAGCCTCCTAAATGCTTCTGCGCATTTCTCTGTCCAAACAAACTTCTTATTTTTCTTCTGCAATTCTGTGATCGGATTTTCTATCCTTGAAAATCCTTCGAAAAACCATCGATAGTATCCTTCTAAACCCATAAAAATACACACTTCTATGACATTCGTCGGTGTAGGCCATTCCATAATAGCCTCAACCTTGGCTAGATCCACGGCAATGCCTTCGCCGGAGATGACATGCCCTAAGTAGTGAATCCTCGATTGATAAAAAGAGCATTTGGACAACTTCCCATATAATTTGTGTTCTCGTAAACATTGTAGTACCAAGCGCAAGTGCTCGTCATGCTCCTCCGTCGTCCAAGAGTAGATCAAAATATCGTCAATGAATACTTGGACAAACTTGTCTAAGTACTCGCGGAACACCCCATTCATCAAACTCATGAATACGCCTGGGGAGTTTGTCAGTCCAAAAGGTAAAATAGTAAACTCATAATGTCCAAATCTCATCTTAAAAGCGGTCTTAGGGACGTCATCCTCCTTGATCCGTAATTGGTGATACCCTGATCGCAAATCGATCTTGGAGAACACCGTCGCACCCTTCATTTGATCGAACAGATCATCAATTCTTGGTAAGGGGTACTGATTCTTGATCGTAGCCTTGTTCAGTTGATGATAGTCAATGCAAAGCCTCCACGATCCGTCCTTCTTCCGAATGAAAATAATGGGTGCACCCCACGGTGACACACTAGGACGTATCAGTCCCAGGTCCAGCAACTCTTTCAGTTGCATTTTTAACTCTTCCAACTCCGGGGTCGACATCCGATAAGGCGTTCTCGCTATCGGTTCAGTCCCCGGTTTCAGGTCTATAGTAAACTCCAATTCTCTTTCTGGCGACATCCCAGGCAACTCCTCTGGAAATACGTCCGCAAACTCCTTCACCACCGGAAGGTGTTCTAGACCTTCTGCTACTCCCTTTTCATTTAGCGCAAGGATCGCATAAATCTTGCACCCCTTGCACATACTCTTCCGTAACTGTAAGGAAGAGACGAACCTCAGAGATACTCCCTGGTTCCATCCTACTATCACACGTCTATGTCCTTCATCATCAACTAAGCTCAACCATTTCGTCTTACAGTTCAGTGTCGCCTCATGCGATTCCAACCAATCCATGATGATCACAACGTCATAAGATCCTAATATCGTGACGTACAATTTGACCCTCGTGAAAAACTCTCCCAGTTTAAGGGCACAGCCCGTAACCTTTCCTCTGACCTTTTGTTTAGCTCTCGAAGCCATCTCCACGAAGCTAAACTCGTCCTATTCGACTGCCTTAACCTTAATCCTTTTTAGCGCTGCACCAGAAATGAAACTCTCAGTGGCTCCTCGGTCTATCAAAATACTAAGGGTCTGGTCAGCGACAGTACCTGTCGTCTCGAGCACAGTCGACTGGTGCTATTCCTGGCGGTTATTCACCGCTGCATGAATCCGATGGGCCTTGCCCATATCTCCATCTGTAGTAGGTCCAGCTGATCCAGACGCCCTGGTCCTCTCCGTAGGACAGTCGCGCTAGTAGTGTGGCTCCCCACACGTCCAACACCCCTTCTTCGGCCCAGTAGTCCTGGTACCCGAAGTAGAAGATGACTGCCCACCGGCCTGAAACCCTGGTCTGTTCTGCTGAACAGGCCTAAACTGCTATTGCTGTGGGCGACGCTGCTGCTGCTGTTTTGGTCCTCGGTAAGCTGTTCGCTGCTGAGGCGGCGGTCGTCGTGGTGTACCAAAAGTGGAACCCCTCTGGAAGCCACGATACCCCGACGTGTGTCTTGCAGGTGTCTGCTTCTGCGGTGTACCAGATGATCCCTGCCCTGCAGGTCTTGCTGGAGTCCTAGTTTGACCCCCACTGATAAGCTCCTCCTCTACTATGAGGGCCTTTTGGACAGCGTCGTGCAAGGTTTGAGGCATCAAAATCCTAACCTTTGCACGCAGGCTGCCATTAAGGCCAAACACGAACCTGTTTACCTTGAGCTTTTCAACGTTCAAATGCGGAGCATACCGGAGCAGCTCCATAAAACGTGCCTCGTACTCTTGCACTGTACGACCTCCCTGTCGTAATGCATTGAACTCATTGAGTTGACGCTCAATGAATTCCTCTGAAATATACCTCTCCCGGAACCGTTCCTCGAACAGTTCCCATGACACATCTTCGACGGCCATGTTCAGCTGTGGTAGGAGCGTCTTCCACCATAGAAGAGCGCTCCCCTTTAGTTGAAAGACCGCCATGCGGACCTTCATGTTGGAGGTATAATCGTGAAGTGCGAAGCACATCGCCATATTCTTCAACCATGCCTTAGCGGCTGCGCCATTCAGGGCACCAAAGAACTCGGGAAATTTCACCTCCTCGAGTTCACGGTGAATGCTACCAGTAACGGCCGGTGCGCACGGCGGAACCTCAGCAGGTGTCGGTGCCCTAGCTTCATCTCTGTCCAATCTGTTGATTAGCGCCTCTGACATGCGCTGGAAAGATCTCATCATCCCCACAACATCGACAACTGTGATCTGCAACTGTCCAAGGACCTGCTCGCCTCCCTGGGGGTTAGACCCCTCAGGCATGGATGTTGTTGGAGGCGTTGCGCCTCCTCCCCTAGCACCCCGTCGTTTGCCTCCGTGGCGTCCTCTATCCATGATTACCTACACACACACAATCAGCTCAATCAGCAACAGAATAGTCAAATACAATCATGTCAACGGAAGTCGTAGCGAATCCCAAGTCGTGCGTTGAACCTAGCTCTGATACCATATGTAACGAACCAAATCGTTACGACAACCATTCTAGTAACAGGTGCAAAAAAAAAAAATCTTTAAAGTGTGTGCGCGCGTGTAGAAGTAACCACACGCTTAACTGTACGACACCACTCGAAAACCAACAAGACGCAACCACGACAAGGCGAAACTGAAGGCACACAACGAGTAACTGTAACAACGTACGATCACAGGCAAAAGGCGCACAGCACGGCATCAAGACCTACTAGGGGTGCACAGTAAGAACACAGAGGGAAGACTCCAGGGTGTTAGGGTTACTATTTTTGTCAGGTGTGTGGCAAGAGTGGAAACCCTGCCTTTAAAGGGCCCGAGACTCTTGATACGGCACAGGATTCCTTACACAGGAAAAATCACTCACATAGACATATATACAAAGGCGACAAGAGGGGTCTATATCCCGCCTGACTCAACAGATCAAACAACCAACTGAATACTATCAAGTACAACATAACAAGAAGGACAACTACGTCCCTTGCGGAAAGCGCGTGACTAAAGGGACTCCGACAACGGAACCCCTGTTCAACATTAATCAAGACTCAACAACCCTCATTTACTAACTTCGAGTAATTTGACGCCTATAAAACCGGGGAATTCCACTAAGTAAGTCTTATCAATGTCCAGAGGCTACACTAACATTACAATAAGATAACCATATCATCTCCTTTCTGATTACAATAGCATTGAAATAAGTAAAGGTCATACGTTTCAACTCTAATCTTGTCATCTTGATTATAAGGTAAGAACAACACCATTTCCTATTTCAACAATACATTCCAATTACGAATTTCAAAACAATTTCTCCCTGACATCAGTAGGCCATAACATTTTTCCTTCACCTATAGCAATTCAATTTTCAACATTTTTTATTATTCAATAAACCATCATATTTACAAATGACAAGCTATAGCAATTACAATATTTAAATGACCTTATTTAAATAACAATATTTTAACAAGGGGCCCTATATAGAGATAATTAAAATGTCACATCTAAATAACAACATTAAAAGGGCCAAAGTAACATCATACTAAGTAACATCAAGTATACCAATAATCGACACTACCATCACATAATTTAAAAGGGCCAGTATGTAAAATAACCATATTAAAATGTCAATAATTAAGAGGACAGTATTTGGAATTGACAACCTATCACCATTACAAATGACAATGATCAAGACAACCATTAATCCTAGATGTCCACAAATAAAATTACATCAGAATTAGGGGTGACATCCATTTGAAATTATTCAATATACATCATAATTCGAAGTAACCCTATAACATCTTAATTTGGTCATCTATAAAATACTAAAATTTAACATGGTAATGCTAAAAGGGGCAATATTGGAAAGGGACAACTATCACTATTAATAATGACAGTAATTCAAGATAACCATTTATTACAGATGTCTATCTATAGAAGTAACATCATAAATATAGAAACATCGATTTGAGAATATCAATACACATCCTATTAAGATGGCAATCTATAATTAATATATTTCGAACGATAATAATCAAAATATAACAATTAACTAATCCTGTCAATATATGGCAGTGGCATCATCATCTCAAATTTCGGTTACATTAACGTTCACAAGGTTCTATTAAATGGCAAAGACAATTGGTTCTAACTCGGGTTATCCCTACGTTTAATTGCAGCGGAACCCAAGTCTGCTGTCAGGCAAGTAGCCGACAGTTACACCCAACCGTAAAGACACATTAAGGAGGAATAGGCATTAAAGAATTAGTAAGGATACAGACAATAAAAACGCCCTGTAAAAAAGCCTTAGAATGAGGAACGCAAACACCAGACTAAACACAGACCCAAATAAAATAGAAACGAACTGTAATGATGCCCAGAAATTGGTTAAATCGAATTCTTAATTCCAGATTCACGTTACAGTAAGGGAGACTCATGAAACGCATGCGTTCACCATTAAAACACATCATTCCTTCAGCACATTCAGTCACAGTAAAAACGCAGGCAAACGAGTATACAAGATGTAGTGAGGAAAGAGAGAGGCCAACGACTTTACAACCTTCTGGATCAAGAACAACCACTGGCATTCGATTTGCAAATAGCTTGGCATTCATCATAAAAATGCAGATTAATTAAACCACGTCCAACCTCATTTAAAAACACAGACTAAAAACGCAGATTAAAAATACGCAGATTAAAACACAAAATGCCAGATCTGGGGAGTAACGCAAACCCCCAAATGCATGGGTAAAAAGGCCAAAACTGGAGGAGAACGCAGGTCATTTACTCATTAATACTCAGGTCCAAACGCCCAAGGATAGCGGTGGCAAAAATGAACTATAATGAATCCGACCACCATGATTACAGTTTCAGTTATCCAGCCGTCCAACCAGGGCAAGAACATTCGTGTGATTTAATGCTGACTCCATTCCCAATCGCTCAACCAGGAAGGGAGCGATTCGCTGGATTTACTGTTGATATATTTACCAAAACGCCCCACTAAACAAATGCCACTGCATAAAATAAAACGCCCAACGCCCACAGTAAATCAACAAACGCCCCAAATACACAACAGCAAACCGCGCGCATCAATAAGGCCCAATACAATCAGTGCAGACGCCCAATATAATACCTACTGTATATAACAACACCCAACAAATAATGCTGTTGTATGTAAAGGAAACGCCCCAACACAAGGATTGCCCACGGTAAAAACTGAAAACACCCCACACAAGAATACTCATTCTAAAGGAGAACGCAAACCCTTCGAGCCACATACCAGAATACAATAAGATCAATTTCGGCAAATTCCAGTAGGCAAGCGATAACATTATAGACAATGTTCAGATGTAAATGATCGTAACAACATCAATTCCAACAAATTCCAGGAGACAAGTGATAACAATATAGACAATATCCAGAATGCAAATGGGTAGTAATTACAGACAAATTCCAGAACACTATAATGTCAATATCAGAAATTTTCAGAACATCATGATAAACCACCCCTGCTACCATACAGATGAAAAGCGTACCTGTGCCTTGTCTCCCCTCCCTTCGGATTGACGTCTCGCGCTTCGTGCCGCGTCTCACTCTCCATACTCCTCTCGCTTGCCGACCGTAGAGGACTCACCTGTACCTCCCAGCCAAACGCTAGGGGTACTCTGCTTCCCCCTTTTCCCCCCGAGCCGCAAAGGGGCCACACAAGAACCAGAGATAGACTATCTTCTTAGCTCGCCTCCATGGCTGAGCTACCACTCCAACACAGCTGAGATAAACCCAACTCCTCACAAGCAATCCGTCAAGCCACAATTCGACAGTGTAACGTTACGCTAACCGTTCATCCTTTCTTCCTCCTTTTCCACTTCTTTTATAGAAATTTGAGACCCACCTACCTTCCTAAATCATTAATTAATTATTTTTTAATGACAAACCCCTAAACATTCTCTGTCGTCCAAGTGTCCCTCATCCCCCATGTTTCTCCAAATTAAATTTTCTTTAATTTAAATAAAAGACTCATTTCCCTCACTCCCCCTAAAGTCGCTCCTAAAATTACTCCTAGGGTTCCTAGATCCCCTCTCATGCTTTTAATAACTTTCCTAAAATGAAGTTTCTGATTTTTAGTAACTCCTAAA